>VZTR01018921.1:864-17143 GCA_013400775.1 Chaetops frenatus
GCTCTGTGTGACACCTGCAGGCTCTGTGTGTCACCTGCACAAAGCTCTGTGTGACACCGGCACCAGGCTCTGTGTGTCACCTGCACCAGGCTCTGTGTGACACCTACACCAGGCTCTGTGTGACACCTGCAGCCTCTGACACCTGCACCAGGCTGTGTGTGTCACCTGCAGCCTCTGCCAGCCCCTGGAGCAGCCCCCATCCCAAGGTGTCCCTGAGGACCAGGCTGGGTGGGCCCTGAGCCTCTCGAGGGTGGGATCCTGCCCACGGCAGGGGTTGGATCGAGATGGACCTTCAGGGTCCCTCCCAGCCCAAACCATTCCATCATTCCACCATTTCTGTCACCATCCCACCCCCAGAGCCTGTGGCTGGGGCTGCTCCCAGGGATGTCCCAGCCTGGTGCAGCAGCAGGGCCAGGGCTGGCTGTGCCCCTCAAGGGGAGCTGGGACTGTCACAGGGTCCCACAGAGTCCCCTGACTGACCCCAGCCAGCTGTGCAAGCATTGGGGTTCCTGAGGAGGGGAAGACGATCCCAGCAGGGCACAGGAGGAGGAGCAGGCAGGCAGAAAACACAGCAATCACCCCGGGGAGCTCACTGGGAGCTCGGCCAGGGCCGGGAGCGTGAAGCTCGAGCGGACGGAGCGGGGATTTAACCAACAGCACTGAGCACACCCAACCTGCCCTTCCCTTCTCCCGCAGGGAGAAACCCCCCCCAAACCCGTGCCGGGGAGCTGCAGGGGCTTCACCTGGAGGCGATTTTGGTGAAGTGCTCGTAGGCGTTGTGGCGGGTGGGCTGCAGGCTCTCCAGCATGGTGCGGAACTCGGCGTCGTAGCGCTTGTAGATGTCGTCCCCGATGATGGCCAAGCGCTGCCCCACCCGGCTCCCGGTGCTGCCGGAGCCAGCAGGGAGTCAGGCCAGGCTCCGGGGCACGGCCTGCCTCGGGCTCAGGGGTGAGGGCTGGGAGCAGGGATTTACCTCTCCAGGTCCTGCTGGATTTGCTCGATCTCCGGGTCGGGCGGCACCTCCGCCCCTCGCTCCTGGCGCTCCTGCTGGTAGCGGTGGAAGGCGTAGCTCCGGAACACCTCCTCAGCCTCCTCTGCCACCCGGCCTTCTGGAGAGCCATGGGGGACCACACTCAGGGGACAGGCTCATCTCCCTCCCTTCCTCAAACTCCAAAGAGGCCGTTCCCTCATTTTCACCCCGAGTTTGTGCCTTTTGTGTTTCTTTTTGCAGCAACCCCCCCAAAAAAAGACCTGCCATCCATCAGCTCGGAGGGAGGTGATTTGGAACCCAGTCGTGTTCCTGAGGGCACAGCCCCCTTCGGAACCCACTCGAGGTGAGAGGCAGCCCCAGGACTGGCACAGTACACAGCAGGTGTTGGAGCACTGGGCAGCTCTCCCCCCTCTCCATCAGGACATTGCCCAGCACAAACAGTTCAGGAATTTCAGATCCAAACTGGAGCTGGCGGGGGGCCAAGCTCAGCCCAGTTCTGCCCAGCAGCCCCCAGCAAACAATCTGGGTTTGCAGCGTCACCAAAAGGCCGTGCCCTCGTGTGGCACAGCCGTGACAAAGGTGAGGAAAAAATTGGTCATTTTAGCGAAATTCCCTCTGGATTCAGTCACATCCCTGGCGTCACAAGCCACCATCAGCAGGCACTGTCACCTCTGCAGGGACTGTCACCCCTGCAGGGACTGCCACCATCAGCTGGCACTGCCACCATCAGCTGGGACTGCCACCCCTGCAGGCACTGCCACCATCAGCTGGGACTGCCACCATCAGCTGGGACTGTCACCTCTGCAGGCACTGCCCCCTCTGCAGGCACTGCCACCTCTGCAGGCGCTGCTGGCAGGAGCAGAAGGGAGAGGAGGTTCTGGATGAGCCCCAGAGAGGGGACTCCCCCCCTGTGACAGCCAGGATGGGCCTGAAGGGCTCCTCCAGCACATCCAGGTGGGAGAAATCCCAAAAATCCCCTCTCTGCTCTCAAAAAAGGTGAGAACAGGGAACTGGGCAGGCTGGGGCTGGGTTTGGGGCCAGGGCTCCTTCCTTGGCTCTCACCAACAGGCAGAGCTTGGCACTCCAGGGTCCAGAGGGGGAATGTGCCCATCTGTGGCAACTCCAGACCCACACAAGTGTCCCTGTGCCCTCACAACCTCCTCCAGACCCTCACAAACAGCTCCAGATCCACACAAACATCTCCAGACNACACCCTCACAAACAGCTCCAGAGGCACATAAACAGCTCCAGACCCACATAAACAGCTCCAGAGCTACATATGTGTCCCTGTGCCCTCACCATCTTCTCCAGACCCTCACAAACATCTCCACAGCCACAGAAACATCTCCAGACCCACATATGTGTCCCTGTGCCCTCACAACCTTCTCCAGACCCTCACAAACGTCTCCAGACCCTCACAAGTGTCCCTGTGCCCTCACAAACACCTCCAGACCCTCACAAACACCTCCAGATCCACACAACCTTCTCCAGACCCTCACAAACATCTCCAGATCCACACAAACATCTCCAGACCCTCACAAACATCTCCAGATCCACATATGTGTCCCTGTGCCCTCACAACCTTCTCCAGACCCTCACAAACATCTCCAGACCCTCACAAGTGTCCCTGCACCCTCACAAACATCTCCAGAGCCACACAACCCTCTCCAGACCCCCACACGTGTCCCTGTCCCCCACAGTGCTCAGGGACAGGGCCAGGAGCAGCCCCCCCTGCAGCAGGGAGCCCCCAGAGAGGCGTTTCAGCCCCATGGGGACCGATCCCACAGCACACACATTCCATGGCCCTGGGGAAAGTCCCCGCTCTGCCACGGGATGTCCTGGACTGGAGCCCAGTTCCAGCAGCTCCAGGAGCACCTGGAGAGGGCCTGTGGCTCCCACAGCCCCACGGAGCCACCCCACAGGGAGCAGGAACGCTGCTCTTCCTGGTTTTTTTCCCAAGAGAAAAACTTGTCCAGGACAGGAGTGGTGGGGGCAGGATCAGAGCTCAGCTCCCCTCACAGAGCACCAGGTACAGGGGGGGTCAGGAGTGGGGGATCCTGTGGGACCTGGGGGTCTGGGGGATCACCCTGTCCTTTGGGGGGGAACAGCACCTCCAGCAGCAGCAGCTCCACCGCAGCCAAACCCTGTCCCAGCACCCCATAAATCCAGACTGGCCACAGAGCTCTCCAGAATCTGCATTTCCAACCTGAGATCTTCCTGCCCTGGGCTGGGAAGTGAGGACACAGCTGTGCTGCCCCACAAACCCCATCCCCAAGCCCCCAGATCCCACCAAATTCTCCTCACGGAAGTTTTCCAGCTGCTCCCACCTCCCTGTCCCAGATGGGTGCAGGGATGGGCCAGGACCTGCCGGGCCCAGGCCACAGCAGCAGAGCTGAAGGGAAAGGACAGCTCCTGTCACTGTTCCCAGGGGCTGTTTTTTGTTTTCAGACAGGGCTTTATTTGATGACAAACAAATTCTTCACCTTCTGGGAGCCGGGAGAAGGTGAGGCTCCAGGCAGAGCCAGAAAACAAAACCAACTGACTCAGAGTTTCAGGGAGAGGAGGGCAAACACGGCTGGACAGAAGAGGAAGTGTCTGCACCAAAATAATCCCTGGGTTTGGCTGCTCCAGGAGCTATTTTTAGTAACAGCAGGACAAGAGGACACACCCCCCTCCTTTCCCACAGGTGCTACCCCCAGCACCTTCTGGAATTGTCCTGGCACCTCTCCCACTCGAGGGATCTGGATCAGGGTGTGCCTGGTGGTGCCAGCAGTGCCAAGGGGAGGTTTGGAGCTGCTCGAGGATCTCTGGAAGGGAGGAACTGCTCCATTTCTGCTCCATTTCTGCTCCAGGGCTGCTCCTTCCATCCCCAGCTCCCTCAGCATTGGGATCCCACACCCTCTTGCCCAGGTGGCACTGCCTGCACCCAGAGAGTCCCAAACATTCAACACCTGCATTTCTGTGTGAGATCCTTCATTCCTCACTGCTCCCATCTCCTGGGAGTGGCTGTGCTGTGGGAAAAACTGGCAGCTCTGGCCAAAAATCTCCATCACCCCAAACACCCAAATAACCACTCCAGGCAGTGACAGGGACTGGTGACACCTGGAGCCCAGGAGACAGGGATCAGCTCCCTGCACAGAGGGAGATTCCAGCCTGGAAACAGCCCCAGGAAGCAGGAGCAGCCTCTGGAGATTTCTGCCCCAAGGGAAGCCCAGCTCCACCTCACTGCAGCTGCAACTCCAGTGGGGGATGAGCAGCTGGGTTTGATCCCAGCAAGCTGGGCAGCCCCTGGTGCCTCCCATTATCCACTAACTGTGATTCCATGAAGGATCCAAGGCCGACCAGGGTGATCACTGCACTGTGCTGGTGTAACCCTGCTGGAGAGCAGAGCTCCCAGACAGGGAGAGGGACACCTGCCAGCCCCGAGGAATCTGCACAGCACAAAACCTTCCCCTCCCTCTGCTCTTTAGGACCAGCACCTTCCCACCCTGAGGAGGAGCAGCATCCCCTCAGTGCCTCCCCACAGAGCTGAGGGGCAGCCTGGGCTGAGAGGCTGCAACTCAGCCCCCTAAAAAGCAGATTTTTCTGCTCCAGGCCCTGGACTGGGCTCAGGAAAGCTGCTGTAATTTTGGGGTTCATGAGCAGAGCGGTTCCTGCCTCCATCACACACTGGCAGCAGGAGGAGGAGGAGGAAGCTCCTGCCCTCATCCACAATGCCCCAAAAACACCAGGAGAGGAAGGTGCCCCCCAGCCCCTTGGCACAAACGGCAGCACCTTGGCCATGCCCAGGCCGAGGAGGACAAGGGCTCACAACGCTGCCCCAGCAAATCCCTGAGACATCTCTGCTGCATCCAAAGGCAAACAAGCAGAGCCCCAGAGGAAATCCAGGCTCAATCCCTGTGGCAAAGCCTCTTTCCACCCCTCAACCCCTCAGTGGAAGCTGCACAGGGCCCCCAGGGCTTCTGCCACCAGGGCTTCTTCCCGCCGGGGCCCACGAGGCTTCAGCCACCTCCAAACTCCAGAGCTGGAATTCCTCCCGACTCGCCCGGGGTTTTGGGAAGCAGAGGGGCCTGCCTGGGCCTGCCTGCAAGTGTCTGTAAAATAAAAGGACCTGGGGCTGAGGCCCAGCGTGCTCAGAGCTCGGGCTCTGAGCTCTCTCTGCTTTTCACATCAGCGTCTCGCCGGCCTCGACAGGAAATCAGCAAACAGCTGCTCCTGCTGGTGGATTTTTGTACCTCCTGGCCTCTGCCACGGCAAGGACGGGGTATTTTCTTTCCAGTGCAACCACAGGGTTCTGGCACCGAGCGAGGGAGAGGAGCCCAGGCAGCACCAGAGCAGAAATCCCATTGCCAGGGCAGGGACAGAGCCCCGAGCTGGGCTGAGCTCCACCAGCCCAGCCCGGCTGTTGACAGAGCTGACTCAGCTGATTCACCCTCACCTGCACCAGGAGTCACCGTGTCCCACAGCTCACCCTGCTGGGATCAGCCAGGAGGGATGAGGGTTTTCCCAGTTCCTGCCAGCCCCGGTCCCAGTTTCACCCATTACCCAGGGCTGGGCTCAGGTGGGGACAGAGTGACCCCGCTCCCAGCTCGTCACCACTGCCCTGCCAGGGCACACAGGACCTGATGTCACCCCAGAGCCCCCCCCAGACTGCCAGACCTGTGTTCTCCTCTGTGGTTTAAGCCCCAAACACCCCCTGCTCTCTCGTGCTCGGGGAAGGAGAGCACAGGACACCAGGCAGCTCCCAGCTTTTTGTTCTCTCCGTGCCCTCCAACCCCACCTTGCTGCTCACCCTGAGCATCCAATGCCAAGCACAAAATCCTTGGGTTTTTTTGGATGGAAAAGAACCTTAAAGCTCACCCAGTTCCACCCAGGGACACCCCCCACTAGACCAGGATGCCCCAAGCCCCTGGCATCTCCCCAAAAGCATTGGGCACCTCCCAGTTCAATTCCATCAATTACAGAGCGGATCTCTTATCCCAGCTCTGCAGAAAGCCCTGCAGGCAGGAAATCCCATCTTGCCAAAGGAACACAAGTGGGGGAATGAATAAAAACCCAAAGTTTTGAAGCTGCTCCCTCCCCTGAGCAGCCCAGAGCCCTTTACCTGAGCTGAGCCTGCGCCTGTGGCTCCCCTGGCGTCCCTGCAGAGATTCCCCCTCATCCCCTGTGGCCATTGCAGAGAGGTTTTGGGAATGGCAGCTTCACCTGGAAGGGCAATGGAGATGGTGAGTGGCTGGAGCCCCGTGGTCCCTCACAGCCCGAGGAATTCCCTTTGGCAGAGCCTACTGCTCAGAAAAACTGCTTTTATCTCTGCCAGGCCTGGCCCCTCCCTTCCTGGAACACTCATTCTGTACCTACACGACAATTTTGAACGTGTGCATCCACTGGCCCCTCACTGGATTTCTACTTTTTGGGGATCTCCTCACTGATTTGAGCTGCCACAAGAAGGGACTTCATGTAACGTCTCTCACACACACACAAATGAACTTTCTACTTATTTTAGCTACTTTGTGTTCTACAGAAGTGGTGGGCTGCAAACCACAGAGCTTCACAAAAAGTTTACAACGAAAATTCCAGCCCCAAAACCACCCTCTGCAGCTCCCTGGATGAGACCACACCGAGCTGCCATGAGAACATCTTCATGAGATCAGCCCCTGATTCCCTCCAGGAATCCAATTTCCTCCAGTTCCTCTTGTTCTCTTCATTTCCCCTCTCAGAAAACAAGGAAAATTAATTGAAAACTAAACACAAAGCTCATCTTTCCCCCGAAGTTCACGGGTATCCTAAATCTGCAGCTCAGGGCTCATCACAGCTCCTTCACCTTCAGGGATCTGGGGGGGGAGGCCACGAAATTCCCATCAGGATTAAGGGGATCAGGGCAGCTCCTCACTGCTGCCTGACATTCCAGATCACATTCCCAGCCCACACTTCCACGGGGCTGAGCTGGGGACTTCCCTGATTTGCACCCACTCTGAACTCGGGGATGGGACACAATTCCTGACACCCCGAAATTTAAATTGCATCCTGGACAAAAATTAAGGAAATGCTGGGTTTGGATAAATAACCACCCACGGCTATGGGGGAAGCACAGCGTGGTCCAAGCTCATGGCATCCCACTGGAGATTGGTCAGAAGGAAAAATCTACGTGAGACAGGAAGGGCAGCCCCTTTCCTGTGGGATGGGGGCTGGAAGTGCAAAGTGGCTGCTGTAGAAAAACCACGAGGTCCTGGCAGAGCTGCACTGGGGAGCCCCAGCCTGGTGAGCAGGATGGAAATGCTGGCTTTTCCTACCCTCCAAGGATGGCAGGACAGGATTTCCCCTTTCCTCCCTGAGCTCAGACATCCCCATCCAAGGCAGGGCTGAAAAGGCAGTGAGGATCAGCAGCTGCAGCTGGGGGAAATGTCTGGCAAGAGCAGCCAGAGCAGCTCCAGAGCTGCCTCTCCTGGCTCTTGGAATCACAGAATTCCCTGCCCCGGGATGGTGTCCGTCCCCTGGGCTGGTGCAGATCCCTTGGACATCCCTGGAATGGTGCAGATCCCTTGGGATGGTGCAGATCCCCTGGACATCCCTGGAATGGTGCAGATCCCTTGGGATGGTGCAGACCCCTTGGGATGGTGCAGTTCCCCTGGGATGCTGTAGATCCCTTGGAATGTTCAGATCCCCTGGGATGTTCTGATCCCTGGGATGGTGCAGATCCCTGGAATGTGCAGATCCTCTGGGATGTGCAGATCCCCTGGGATGGTGTAGATCCCTTGGACATCCCTTGGAATGTTCAGATCCCTGGGATGTTCAGATCCCTGGGATGTTCTGATCCCTGGGATGTGCAGATCCCTTGGGATGTTGCAGATCCCTGGAATGTTCAGATCCCCTGGGATGATGCAGATACCCTGGGATGGTGTAGATCCCTTGGAGATCCCTTGGAATGTTCAGATCCCCTGGGATGTTCTGATCCCTGGGACGATGCAGATCCCTGGGATGTGCAGATCCCCTGGAATGTGCAGATCCCCTGGGATGTTGCAGATTCCTGGAATGTGCAGATCCCTGGAATGTGCAGATCCCCTGGGATGTTGCAGATTCCTGGAATGTTCAGATCCCTGGAATGTGCAGATCCCCTGGGATTGTGCCCATCCCCTCCTTCACTGAGGAGCCTCCTGTGCTTCATCCTCTCCCATCCCAGGCCGTGGCTGAGCCCACCTGCCCTGGGAGGACTCAGAGCTGGGAGCAGCTCCTTGGAGCTGTGGGAATTCCCTCTGTACCCCACGCTGCCCAGGTGGCACAGGATGCTGGGAGGCTGTGGGTGCACCAACAAAAGAGCTCAGGAGCCTCTGGAGCTTTTCCAGCCCGGCCTGTGGGGCAGCAGGGCTGAGTCCCACAGTGACCCAGGGCTGCCCACGAGGGAACAGGGACTTTTCCTGCCTGGAATGAAGGAGGGCAGCCAGGAGCGAGCACTTCCTGGAGCACGGGCTGCCTGTGCAGCACAGGAACTCACTCACAGGCAGATGACTCATGATTTTCAACTTGCATTTCGCTCTGAAGCACTGCAGCAACTTTTGTTTTCGGTTTCCTTCTGAGTCCTGGCAGCGCTGCCTTCCCTGAGACCAGGTCACCGCAGCCCTGGCACCTCTGTCCCCAAAAACTGCCGGCCCCAAACGCCCACGGGGATGCCCAAAAGAGTTCACTGCCCATCTCTGCGGGGCTCAGAGTGCCTCAGACCACCCTCCCCAGCTTCCAGAGCTGCTTCCCAGCTTCCCCCTTCCCCCTTTTGCTACGGGAACAGCACGCTGGATGGAGGACAGGGAGGGGCTGAAGGAGGAGCTGACACCCAAACACCCAGAGACAGCCCAGGGCTGCAGGGAATGGAAACCCTGCAGGATTTGAGTCAGCGCCGGAGGGAGGCTTTCAGGAAAGCTGCCGGGTTTGATCCACCCACCGAGGGTGTGCAGGAGGCTGCAAAGGGTTAAAAGCAGCAGCCAGAACTTTGGATGTGATTTATCTGCAGCTCCAAGGTGGCACAGGGCTCTTCTCTTTCTTAAGGAGCACCTGCCATGCCAAGAATGAGCCTTCCTGGAACACCCCCCAGGCCTCCCCAATGAAACAAAGACTTTTGCCTCAACTCCTCCTCATTTCCCCCTTTGTCTCCTCCTCTTAAAAATTGCTGGACACTTTTCCCGGGTGTCTTTAAGGCACACTCATCACTTGGCCCAGCTTTTCTCTAAAGGAAAGTTCCCGAGCCTTGGATTTAGGGAAGATGGTGGGAGAGGGAGGCAGATCCACGAGGATCCACAGGAGCAGCTGCAATCCCTATATCCAAGCCCGGCCATGGGGCTCTGAAGTCATCCCCTGACGTGTTCTGAATGCCAGGAAATCCATGGAGCATCCCCTGGGACGAGCCTTTCGCAGCTCAGGCACGTGGCAGCGATTCCATGAGGGCAGCGATCCCTCCCTGGGGCTGAGATCCCACAGGATTCCTGATCCCATCCCCGCCCGGCCAGCGCGGAGCCAGCGCGGCTCCTCCCCCTGCGCCAGGGCAGCAAACCGGGCACTCTGCCCAGTTTGGGGGCTCCCCAGTTTGGGGTCTGATCAGTTTGGGGGCTGATCAGTTTGGGGGCTGCCCAGTTTGGGGGCTGCCCAGTTTGAGGGTTGCCCAGTTTGGGGGCTGCCCAGTTTGAGGGTTGCCCAGTTTGGGGTCTGATCAATTTGAGGGTTGCCCAGTTTGAGGTCTGATCAGTTTGGGGTCTGATCAGTTTGGGAGTTGCCCAGTTTGGGCTCTGATCAGTTTGGGGTCTGCCCAGTTTGAGGTCTGCCCAGTTTGGGGTCTGATCAGTTTGGGGTCTGCCCAGTTTGGGGGCTGCCCAGTTTGAGGTCTGCCCAGTTTAAGGTCTGCCCAGTTTGGGGTCTGTCTAGTTTTGGGGTTGCCCAGTTTGGGGTTTTCCCACCCAGCCCCAAGGTGGGCAAACGACCCCCAGCACCCATCCAGCCAAGATCCCCCCCAAAGCCGTGCCCGTGGCCGGGGGTCCCCGGCGGGGACAGCACAGCCACGCGTGCCGTGCCCGTGTCCAGGCCGTGGCGGGGCGGATGTCACCCGTTCCTCAGCGGGGACAGCTCTGCCCAGCGATGTCCCCTCCCCTGAGCCCTTCCGAGGTTGAGCGACTGATGCTGTCACCACCGCCGACAAAAACACAGCCGGAGAAAATGCAGTTACACAGAGCGAAAGTCCCCTTTCTAAGGCACGGAAATTCCTTCTTTGGGGCCCGGACCTGCCCGGAACGCGACCTCCAGCCCCGACCCCGGGGTTTCCAGTGCCCAGCGAGGCTGCTGAGAAGCCACCGCTTCACCCTTTGGCACTTTCACCCCTCCCGCACCCCTGCGGCTCCCGGGGCATCTCCAGCCCTCCCTGCCCCGGCCGCGCCCGGGGAACTGGGATAACCCATCCGGGGGAGTCTGGGGAGGGCGAAACGAGGGTCCCCCCGCCACTCACCGCGTCCCGGCGGGGAGCAGCGGGTCGGGGTATCCCGGGGAGCTACGGCATCCCTGCCGGGATCCGCTCCATCCCTCCGGCCGCTCCCTTCCTGCCTCCTGCCCGGAGCGCGCCGCGGGCAAGGAAGCGCGCGGGGCCCAGAAGGAGGAGGGAAAAGAAGAAGAGGAAAAAAAATCAAGTAGAAACCCAACCCCAGTGACCATAGATAGACACGGGCGCGGAGCCGCGCTGGACTCAGCTCCCTCTAGAGGCACCAACCCCGGCGCGGGGCAGCGCGGAGCACCGGGGGCTTTTTTTTGGGAGGTCCCGGGGGCTCCTCGGGGGGGCTCGGGGGAAGCTGAAGCACCGCCCGGTCCCGGGGCGATGGGTGGCTCGGGGGGTGCCCGGTTCGAGGTCGGCACCGCACTCCCCGTGCCACCCCCGCACCTTTCCTCGCCGGGCTTTCCCGGAGATCTTCGGCTCATTCCCCGGCTTCTCCAGCGGTTTTTGGAGCTTTTCCTTACGGCTGCACCTTAAACTCGCCCTCTGCCAGGTTCCCGGGCCGGAAGCCCCGTTAAAGTCACGATTTGAGAGTTTTTGGTTCCTGGAAGGGAACTTGTGTTGATCCACCGGGAAAAAAAAAAGTCACCGGTGGCTCTGACCAAGCGCCTTAGGGACTGCGAAATCCACTGAGATTTGGGAAAATCCCATCAGCTCGAAGAGAGGAGACAGATTCAGCCCTGGAGGGTTCAGCAATCTGCCCCAGCCGCTTTTCCTCTCCTCGCTCCTTGGGGCGCTGCCAGGGACGGAAAATGCCAGATAAGCAGAGCTGTGGGGCTGGGCAGGCGCCTGACTGCTGATTATCACCTCACCTGTCTGCCCGATGGCAGGAGCACTCTGAGGGCCCCACGGGATGTTCTCTGCCCCACAGCCAGGGATTTTGGAATTCTTGGCTTACTGGCTGGGCTTTTTTTCCAGGGAAAACGGGCCCTGCTCTGGCTCCCCTCGGAGGTTTGGGCTGCCGGAGACACGGCCTCGGCACGCCCTGCTGAGGGTGGGGCTGCCCTGACGGGGCCAAAGCAGCTGCTGGAGGGCGAAGGAGAAAATTCCCGCAGTGGCTGTGGGGACAGGGACTGGGACAGAGGTGTCCCAGGCAGAGCTGGCCTTCAGGGGAGGGAGATCATCACGGAGGGAGGAATCAGCTCCTGGGGACTGTGCCCACCAGGCTGGCA
Organism: Chaetops frenatus; assembly: GCA_013400775.1. Classification (NCBI taxonomy): domain Eukaryota; kingdom Metazoa; phylum Chordata; class Aves; order Passeriformes; family Picathartidae; genus Chaetops; species Chaetops frenatus. The sequence goes on from VZTR01018921.1 coordinate 12,545, forward strand.
GTGAGGGGCTGCCCTTCCTCCCAGGTGTGCCCACAGAGAAGGGCCTGAGAGGGGGTTGAGGTCTCATCACCAATTTTAATTCTTGGGGTGAGTTGGGGGCCTGATGTTCCTGACTCTGGGGACCCCCCTGGCCGTGCTGGTGGTGGCTGCCCCCGTGCACAGCCAGGGTGAGATGTGGGCAGGTTTAGGCTGTTCTGACTCCTGCAGGATGAGCTCTGTGCCTCTGCCCACCCCCTCACACCACTCTGGGCTGCTCCTGGCTGCTCCTCCCCACCAGCTCAGATTTAGCATCCCCGGGATCACTCGGGAGAAGTTCTGCAATCGCGAATCCCATCTCAACCCTTCCTCCCTGCAAACCACTTCCCTTCCACCTCGGGTGTGTTGCACAACACCTCCGTGCTCTGGCTGTGGAAAACCAGCTGGGAAAGTGGCACTGAGCAGCCAATTCCCGAGCAATTCCTTGGTGTGAACCACCTCTGCCACAGGCAGCTCTTTTCGTGGTGCATCGATGCAGAAATTTCCAGCTGGAAACCAGAATTCCTCTAATAGCGACTCTGACAGGGCTCCTGCTGCTCCCATGGAGCAGCAAAAGGTGTGGAAAATGAACTGTGTGGGATTGTTGGACAATTGTGAGTGCAGAGTTTGTGGGTGGGAGGGCAGCGGGGACCCCCCGTGTCTGCCAAAGGCTGCTGGGAGAGGGTTTGGAGATGCCAGGGAAAACGGGAAACCGGTTGGAAAGGAGCAGCTCTGTATGGGAATGGCCAGGATGGACACCAGGGAAGGACGGTGGGAAGGGAGGATCCGGGAGATCGCTGTAACACCTGCGTGTAGCCCCGCCGAGCAGCCAGCCCGGGCTGCTGCAGAGCCGAGCCTTGGGGATGTGGAATCAACAACTCCCAGCTGGCTCTGCCGCCCTGGCTTTGTGATCACCGGTGTGAAATGTTCCCAGCTTTCACCAGCTCCTCCTTTCAGCAGCCCCTTTGGCTGACGGGGGACAAAAAAAAACCGAAAAAAACCCCCAAAAAAACCAACAAAACAAACCACCACCAAAACAAACAAACAAACAAACAAAAAACCCACAAAAAAACCCCCAACACCCACTAACAAAAAAAAACCCAACAAACAAACAAACAAAACCAAAGCCAACAAACAAACAAAAAAGAAATCTCTTTGCTGCTGGTGGAAATGTGCAGCAGCTCTGGGGATGGAGCCGCTGGATTCGGGATCCTCGTGGCGTTTGAGAAGGCGCTCGGTGGTGTCTAAATCTGTGCTGGGGACGGGGAAAGGGAGCTGTGCTCAGCTGCGCATCCCCAGCCCCCCCGAGGTGCCAGCCCGAGGTGAGAACGAACACCCTTCCCGTGGGCAGGGGCTGCGCTGCTCGGGCGCTGCCGCAGGAAGGGAGCGGGAGGGCGCAGCTGGAAGGTGGGAGAACCTCGGCTTTGAGCAGCCAGGATGACGCGGCACTTTGAGATGAGGGGTTTTGAGGGTAAGAAATAATAAAAAAAAATCCGTTCTGCAGCCAAGCAGCTCGCGGAGCCCCGAGCCAAGGCTGAGAAAACCCCGGGAGAGCGGCAAGAGCCGGGGGAAAGTCCCGGGGCAGAACAAAGGTGAGCTCCAGCAGCGCTGCACAGGGACCCCAGAGCAGCTTTGTCCCGTGTCACTGCAGCCTCAGGGACACTGTGGGGCAATCCCGCCCTGCCCGAGGCTGCACCCCTGGGCAAACACCCCTGGAAAGCTGCCTGGGGTGCTGAGGGGGGACCAGGTCCTGCTGTTTGCCCTGGCAGGGTGACACAGCCGGGACAGGAGTGGCAGGAACCCACTGCCGGGATGGAGGAGGTTTTATCTCCTCCCTTTGGCTGCTGGAGGAGCTTCCCTGAGCCTTCCCCTTCTTCCCACCTCCGGTGCTGGGGGGGAATCTCAGCGCTCAGCCCTGGCAGAGGTGGGAATGTGGCGGGGATGAGCCGCTCTTGGTTTCGGGGATGCTTCAGCTCTGTTCCCCCCGCGCTCCACAGCTGTGCCTGTGTCCCCCTCCCTGCCCTGTCCCCTCCGGGCTGTCCCCCAGCCCAGTCCCAGCCGCTGGCAGTGCCCCAGGGCTGTGGCTCAGGGGCTCAGGGAAGTTTTTGTCGGTTGTGTTCATTTGAGCCGCTCTGTGTACAGCCAGAAAGAGAACAAATAATGTGTAGGAGGAACTGAGTGGCTCAAGTGGCTTAGGTGCACTAGGATGAAACGTTATGATTACAGACATGCAATTAAAGGTTAGTAATTAGTAATAATTTTGCCATCGATTATTTACTGGAAATAATTATGGTAGAAAGTTTTGATTACACAAGCTGGACACTTCAAAGTATCTTATGTTGGATTCAGCTTCTAGAAAGGCAGATTTAGTATTAGATAAAGGCACAATTAACCTAAAGACTTTGGGAAGTATTAATATGGCACTCACGGGCCACCCCAAATGGCCACCCCAGGGGCCACCCGGGCTCCCAGCCAGCCCTTCCCCGCTCCAGCTCCTCAGGGGGCTCTTGAGGGTCCCATGGTGGACACAGAAGCCCAGAGTGGAGGAGCTGGGAGCAGCTGAAGGGCGCAGCAGCCCCGGAGAGCCCCCAAACTGGGAGCACTGGGAGGATGCCCGGGGGAAAAACTGCTCGGCCACTTGGGCTCCCTGCTGTCCTTCCCCTCTCCAACTCCTCAGGGGGCTCCTGGGGCTCCTGGGGAGCAGGAGCTGGGCACGGAAGCCCCGAGAGGAGGAGCTGGGGGAGGCTGAGAGCTGCAGCAGCCCGGGGCAGCGCTGGGACGGCGCCGGCGGGGAGAGCCCGGAGTCTCTGCTGGGGAAGCTGGAGGAGCTGAGCATCAGGGGCTGCCTGGTGCTCAGCACCAGCGACCCGGAGCTGCTGCGGGCCGGGGACGTGCTGGGGGACCGTGCTGGCAGCCAGGCAGCCCAGCAGCCAGCGGGCAGCCAGGAGGGGATGGCCAAGCCGGGATATTCCAGGGACAAAACCCTGCGGATGTGAGAGTTGGGGGGTGGGGGTGACACGGGGCCACAAACAGGGCTGGCTGCAGTGTCCCCATGCAGGGACAGTGTCCCCAGCCCAGCTCAGATGCCCTGGAGGGACAGGGAGGAGCCTGCTGGGCTGCAGCTGACCCCGAGCAGTTGGGGTTTGCAGGGGGCTGCTGGGTGGGATGTTAAAAAACCCAGGTTTTCCCCCGACTTCCTTAAAACTCCGACCTGAGCCCGGTGTTTCCAGTACGGTCCCAGCTGGGACATCTTGTACCTACAGCTGGCAGCTCCACCCTCACCTCTGCTTGTGCTGTCCCCACCTCCCCAAAAATCGCCGCGGGGAGCTCTCTGGGGGCTGTGGCACCTCCCAGAGCCCCCAGCTGTGCCCCTCGGCAGCCTGTGGCCTCTCCAGGCAGGGCTGGCACCATGCCCTCATCCGGACCCCCCTGGCCGTGCTGTTCCCGCAGGGATGGGCCCCCAGCAGCTCCCGGTGCCGATGGGGAAGGTGTTTCCAGCCCCGAGCCAGCGCTCTCCGTGCACTCCGGTGCTGAATGGGAGAAGCAGCAGCTCCTGGAAGGTGAGGGGAGGGCTCCGAGGGAAGGGAAGGGAAATCCCCCCCGAACCCTTGAGGACCTGGGGGCTGCCTGGGGGTGAGGGGAGAAGCCCTGAGGAGTGAATGGACACGGAAAAATGCCCAGGGGTTGTGGGAGGCTGAGGCACCGTCCAAATTCGGTGTCCAGCATGGCTGGGTTGAGTCCCTTGGGTCTGGAATATCTGGAGCTGGCACGGGATCCTCTCTCTGAGAGAGAGCTGCAATTCCCACATGAGGGAGGGGAGGGGACAGCTCGGGGGAGTCACGGGGGGGTTTTTTTGGGCTTGTTTTGATCAGCAGGTGAAGGTGCAGGGCCCCCAGAAGCAGAGGTGCCCCAGGGGAGCAGGCTCTGGAGCAGGAGCAGACAGCAAAGGGCTTCAGATGAGGTCGGTGAGAGGATGTGGAGGGTGGGAGATGCTGCCCAGGAGGGTCCCAGCCCCCCCAGGCCTTGGAAAAATGTAGGGATGGAGCACCACGAGCAAAACTGATCCTGGCTGTGCCCTGTTGAAGGCTGTGGCCCCCCAGGGCTGTCCTGGAGGTTCTTCCATCCCTCCATGGCACTTCCCTGCTGAGGAGGGAATAACCTCGGGATGCTGCTGGTCAGCAGTGGGCAACACTTGGCTTTTGGGGCTGTTTGCCCCCGTTTGCCATCGGTGCCATGGAGCATTCTGGGAGCTCTGGGTGATGAAATGGCACAGCAGGGGTGGGGGCAGAGAGAAAGGGGTTGGTTTTTGGTTTTTTTTCCCAGCTCAGCTGCTGNGTTGGGAAGGGGAGAGGAGTCGCTTCTGGGTGGGGCTGCTGAGGGCCCTGCTGAGCCCTGGGGGTGTGCTGCTGCTCAGGAGGTGAGCCAGGGAGGAATAAACTGCCAGGGGACAGGGTTAGACAGGTTTTTAGTAGAAATTCTTCAGTTTGAGGGTGGGGAGGCCCTGGGTTAGGAGCTGTGGCTGCCCCTGGATCCCTGGCACTGCCCAGGGCCAGGCTGGACATTGGGGCTTGGAGCAGCCTGGGA
>VZTR01018922.1:18736-31978 GCA_013400775.1 Chaetops frenatus
CTAGAAAAATATGGTCCAGGCTAAGTTGCAGATATAAGGCAGCATCTGTAATCCCTGATGGCAACCCCTTTACGGCAGTACACATCCAGTGACATTTTAGGGGATTCATTCATTATGAATTAGTGCAGCTTCCTAATAAACAGTGTCCAAGTAGAAGAACCATCCCTGCAAAAAAGACAGAAAAATCTGAATTCTGTAAGTTGAATAAAAGTAGATTATAATGGAAAAAAATTCCACTTAAAACTGTAGAAAAGTATTTTACAAGCCCTACTTCCTTTTTGCTAATCAACTTTTGATACTGACCAAATAATAGTCCAACCACATATCCTAGCTGCTATAGTCCCTCCAAGCTTCCACTGGAGTCCNCTCATGTCACCGATCCATGGTACTGTTCAAGCTAGAACTCAACCCAATCAGAGAGCAAGGCAGGAGCTTCAAATTCCCCCTATATAAAAGTAAAAATGAAACTAAATAAAGAGAACTTTCTTCTCCTGCTTCACCAACACCACGAGGTCTCAGCATTGTCTTTGTCTGCCCTGGGACCCCCAAACCCAACATTTAGCTTTTGTTTCAGATTTAGATCTCTAACATGAACTATTAGTTGAGTAAATGCTACCAATTCAATTTCATGGGGAAATAAAAAGGTTTATTTAAAATTGTAATTTTAAATACTGGCTCATATAAATGTAATCAAGCTAACTTTCACATTTAAGCTTAGATTCATACACATTTATATGAACAACTTTTGGTAACCTGTGTTTTAAGAATGGCTGTAACATACCTTCCATTTCAGAACCTATAATTAAAAAACATGGAATATACAACTTGACTGGAACATACTTTTCAATCTCCCTTCTGATACTCAAATTCTGCTGCTCTACTTTCTCGTTGTCAAATGCTCACTTCTTTTTTCCAATATAAGTTTTGTCTATCCCATATTCATTTTGGAGGTATTGTGGAAAATTAAGGGAGAATCCAGCCATATAGTCACTGCTGATTTAAAACAGCTAACAGTTATGCAAGCCTGCCTGGTTCTTCCCAGTATTCTTCAAAAAAGTTTATCTCAGTCCCTGGATTATGAAGAAATGCAAAAGGCTTTACAAATACCATCTCATATGCAAGTATGAGCACTGGATATAACATGCATTCAAAAGACCAAAAAATTAAAACAAAATTAAGATAAAAATAAACCAATCAACAGCACAATAGAAAATCACCTCTGTTTAGTGAGCTGCTTTTTATTTATCATGTTCATTGATTCTCTCCAGACACACCAACAAAATTGTCTTTTCTAAACTATATCTTTAGTTAGCTATCTTTCCTTATCATATGCTTTTTAAAATATCAGGGCATTTGTCATCTTTATTGAAGTTCTGTAACATATTACAGGATAGACACATCTTGAATTTATCCTTCAGTTTAGCCTTTTTTTTTATTTACTATGACTTCAGTAAATCTACTAAACTGCTCCTCAGTTTCTGCCTCAGGCTAAAAAATCCAAGCATATTTAGAGAAAGATTTTTACAGGTATATTTTAAAGGGACAGAAACCATTCCATTCTGCCGAAGTGGTACAAAAGCTATTCTTTTTAATATTTCTCCTTCCAAACTGAGGTCTGACACACAGACCTGAAGCCCATACAGCAGTGCACAATCTGCACTGATTTAAAAACAACTGTACTTATGCAATGTAGTGGCATGGCCACCAAACACTCTTAGAAGAGGTAAGCAACACTGACATCCAAAGGTCTGGGAGTCAGCTTGAACATCACTGTATCACATTTGCATACCCACATTTTGCATTATTTCCAGATGGAGCCAGGCAAGGTCAGCATGATTTATTAACCACAAGTTCAGCAGTGCATGAGCACCATCCTGGTCCTGCCACATTGATCCAAGGAGGATCTCAAAACAGAAGAACAGCTATCCTCAACCTAAATTAATAAGCTGTAGCACCTAAATACAAAGCTGTAGGGATGCTTACACTCACCATAATGGAATAGATATTAACTGATAGCTTGCACAATGTAGGTAATTCAGGCTTTAGATCCCATTTTCCAGTCTCTATGCTCAGGCCAGCAGTAAGTGATGAGTTTTAGAACATAAAAACATGCAAACAACCTCCAGATCATTCTAAATAAACAGACCACAAAAAAATTAATGAAAACTCAAAAAGGGAAGCAGAATGGTAGCTGGGAATACGTCATGCATGCAAAAGTACATCAATATTCCCATTTACAAATTCTTGGTTTGATTCTGAAACATTCTTGCATCTCAAAAGAAAATGTAATATGCTACGATACATGGTTTTTTGTATTGAGCTGCTTAGCAACACCTGCATTCAAATAGCCTCTGGCTAACTTTGACAAAAACTGATTGGACATCTGACAAGTCCCATTTTTTTTAATGGAAGGAAGAAGCAAGCCCACAAATGGGATATATTAAAACTCACATATATGTGTTTTAGACTAAAGAAGACTGTCAGATAAGGAGATGCTCCTCAGTTTCTGCCTCAGGCTAAAAAAACCTCCTATATTTTGCTGTAGAAGTCAACTGCCTGATGTGCAGTATTTCACACAAGGTAATTACAATGCACATCATCTTCAAGAGGACACAAGATATCTTTATGTGCACTCACTGTACAAGTTTTGTTAATTTTTAGATTATTTCTATTTTGACAAAATCACCTTTAGGGTTTCTGTGTCTTTCTAGCCATCAAGAAGTACTACAGACTTCATCCTTTTTCAATTCTTTCTATTAGTAATGGATCAAAAGAGTAGAGAAATAGACTGAATAGGAAATTCTTTCACAGATGGGTTAGAACCAACTAAATTATAGCTATACCATTCAAAAGTGGTTGTCAAGTGCAGGTCCCTAATTTAATTGTTAAGAATGCTCAAAGTGCCCAATTCCAAATAGAACGTTTTATCAGAGTACTTAACACACCTAATATATGCTTCTTAAACATTCAGCTGAGGAATTCCAAATCTGAAGCTGTCATATTTCTGAGATTACTACAGTCTTTACTACCTTTGTGAAAGAAATGTGACCATTTTCTAGGCTCAAACATCTTAAAAACAATGACAAATCATTACCTAATAATTTAGGCTCCCTCTTACATCCTCTCAGCATGATACAGCACAAATGAATGTAATTTAAAATATGAAAAAAATAATGTCGACCATATCAATTCATATCTTCACCTATTTTTCTCAAAAAATAAAACCAAAGGACTGCTCTGTCAAATGTCTCTACATTCAGTTTTTAAATCTTTCAGCATTTCTCAGCATTTTACAGATGTTTTTAGCTTTTGTCTAATTGAAATGACAGTGTCATACAATCATCCTTTGAAGTACCACATTACAGACACACACACACAAAATCTTTCTTCTTGGAGTTAGTGCATTAATTTAAATAGAACTTTTTAAAAAAGGACCTCAGAGCTTTTATAGGAAGGAAAAAATGGTAACCCTAAATATGGCTGTGTAACAGACAAAAGTTAAACAACTCATTTAGCAGAGGTCTAAACCATAATTTTCTACAGAACCAAGCATTTCCATGCTCCACTCCAATTTCCACATTCCAAAATACCTAGATCTTTACTCAAAACAGATCTTACTCAAAACTACTCCTCAAAAGAAAACAAACTAAAAACAAATAAAGATAAGCTTTTGACTTTTTGTTCTAGAGGCAACTGTAGCAGCTACCAGCATCAGGAAAAATTACAAATCATTAAATAGTATCTGTGAAAAGATAATAGTTACTAAACCCGTACAAAGAACAGAGCAGTCATGCATCGAATCTTTGCTGGGTTCCAGGCTGTTTTCCTACATTCTGAAGAATGCGTGTCCTACAGCACAAAATGAGGAGGGTTGATCTGTTAACAGAGGTATGAGTAAGGTACTGCTAAGTACTGTTTTCTGACCAGAGATCAATATGAATTTTGATATCAGACCTGCTGAAAACATGAAGTTATGGTTCTAGTTCAGATTGGATTTAGTCTATAGAAGTTAATAAGCCTCATCATCACAAACAAAAGATACACACACTGCATCTCAACCTGTGAGTAACAGTCTGGGACACAGACTACAAGCACAACCACTGCCTATCTTCAAACAACTAAGGCTAATAAGGCACTGGTATAGTTCTGGCTGGGCAAAGCACTGCTTAGTTGATCAGTATTAATAATGATTCCTAGTTCAACCTGCAAAGACAAAAATGTATGTTTATGCATATAATTGAAATTATACTTTGTATCACTGATTAGTCTGTTCATTGCACTTTGGAAGAAGTATTCAGATTAAATTTGTTCTAAGAGCAGACTAAGAGTTCCTAGAGTTCTTTTGAAATGGCTGCTCACCCTGTATTGTTGGTTTAAGACTTTTTTGATGTTCACTTTGTTTAATAACCTGAGTCAGAGTACCAGAATATTAATTAGCTCCTAAACTCTGCAATACAGGTCATCTTTCAGAAGCTCAACAACCTTGAGGAATATATAGCATAACTACTGAACAGGGATCGTGACATGAGGCTAACAGATACCACACTGAGTTTCTCAAATCTTGTTATATCACTTATTTCTGCCAACTAAAGCCTGTCTAGACTGTTGCTCTTCTAAAAAACCAAACCCACCTTTTTTCCAACTGTTCCAGGAAGACACCAAGTATAAACCTAGGCTCTTAGCAGCAGTGCATGGCTGGAGACAATGGATGTAAATTTAAAGGACAGACCGAAATAAAAGAAAACACTTTGATCTCAAGGACAACCATGTCCTGGTAGCATTGCCCAAAGAAGCTGTGAAGACTTCATCCTTGGAGATTTTCACGATCTGACCGGATGCAACAATATTGAATTAAAGACCTCCTGAGGTTCTTTTCAACCTTATTTACACTTAGATTCAACACCTACACAAAGAAAGCACCCAGCACTGTCCCAGACTATGCTTCTGTAAGTCTCTCATCTGCCGAAAAGCTTCTGACTTAAGAGATTCAAGACATCAGTCACTTACTTAGGTTTCAGATCAAGAAAATTAATTAAAATGCTGCATAAAACACAGTGTGAAGCCCATACCTAGCATTTTTTTTCATATTTTTGTTTCAAAGTGAGTAACAGTTGAGAGTTAAGATAGGTAAAAATTGCAGATGGTACGGCATTACTTTTGTTTCTCTGAGAGTTTTTTTTGGTTAGTTAATTTCTTTTTTTAAGCTTACCTTACCCCAGGATGATGTTCTTGTATTTTGTACCAAACATAGCTACATCTAAGATGATGTGATAATTACAATGGTAAGACTATACAACAGAGTTGAATGTAAGATTTGCAGGCCTGGAGTAAGAGAGACCTAAATGTTCCATTCAGTTCTTCAAAGCAACATGCAAGCAGATCAAATACAGTAAAACCCTGAAATAAAACATCAGGGTTGTGGCTTTTATTTTAATTTCCCATGACCTTGTCCAGCACAGAACATGAGGCATCCACTTAGTCTTCCAATTGAAATTCTTTAAATACACAACTCCAACTTTGGGGAAAAAAAGTTGCAGAGAAAACCATACATGAGTTTACATATATATAATGAATGCAAACTGGATATAGTTTTAAGAACTCAGTACAAATTTGTATGGAACTAATCAACAGTGGCCCTTCCAACTTGCCCTCAACCAGGACCCCCAGGTCCTTTTCCACAGGGCTGCTCTCCAGTGTTATATTCCCCAGTTTGTCTGTACCTCCAGGGTTGCCCCATCCCAGGTGCAGAATTCAGAACTTGTAATCTTTAAACTTCATAGGGTTGGTGATTGCCCAACCCTTTTATTTGTCAAAGTCCCCCGCCTTCATGGCAATCAATAGCTACTCCCAACTTAGTGTAATCAGCAAACTTACTTAGCATTCCTTCCAGTCCTGTGCGCAAGTCATTTCTGAAAATGTTTAAGAGCACAGGGCCAAGGATGGAGCCCTGCAAAACCCCACTAGTGTCAGGTCACTAGCCTAATGTAACCCCATTCACCATAACCCTTTGCTCATAGTTGCTCACCCATCACGATGTGTTTATCTAGCTGTGTGCTAGACATTTTGTCCAGAAGGATATTGTGACAGACATTATCAAAAGGTTTACCAAAATCCAAAAAGATCACAACTGGCATCCACTGATCAACTGGGGAAACACCTTGTCAAAAAAGGAAATTGAGTTTGACAAGCTGGACTTGACCCTCATGAACCTGTGCTGGCTGTGACCCATAACTGCATTGTCCTTCAGGTGTTCCTCAATAACTCCCAACATAATCCTCTCTGTAATTTTACCAGGAACTGAAGTGAGACTGAGAGACCTGTTGTTACTAGGGGCATCCTTCTGGCCCTTCTGGAAAATTGGGACATTTAAGTTCCAGTTGATTGAGACCTTTTCAGATTCCTGAGACCATTCAAGAATCATCAAGAGAGGTCTTGTGATGACATCAGCCAGCTCTTTGACTATCCTTGGATGAACCCCAACAGGTCTCGCAGACTTCAAGGGATTCAGCTGGAGAAGCAAATCCTGTACAAGATTTGGGTTCACTGGGAGTTTATCATTCTCACAGTCATGGTTCTCCAGCTACATTCCCTGGGATTCCAAGAGTTCAACACCACCAGTGTTGAAGACTGAACTGAAGAAACCATTAAATGTCTCTGCTCTGTCTACATTCCAGTTTGTGAGATGACCATCCTCATCACATATATTATTTCTGCACTGCCTTTTGCTATTAACGTATTTTTAAACAGTTTTTACTGTCCCCCCAGTTTTGGCCAGCTTCAATTCTGACTGAGNCTATCCTTGGATGAACCCCAACAGGTCTCGCAGACTTCAAGAGATTCACCTGGAGAAGCAAATCCTGTACAAGATTTGGGTTCATTAACATTCTCACAATCATGGTTCTCCAGCTCAGGACACTGGGATTCCAAGAGTTCAACACCACCAGTGTTGAAGACTGAACTGAAGAAACCATTAAATGTCTCTGCTCTGTCTACATTCCAGTTTGTGAGATGACCATCCTCATCACATATATTATTTCTGCACTGCCTTTTGCTATTAACGTATTTTTAAACAGTTTTTACTGTCCCCCCAGTTTTGGCCAGCTTCAATTCTGACTGAGCTTTAGTCACACAAATTATCTCCCCACAGAAGTGAAATAGCATCATTGTAATCCTCCCATGTCCATGAACTTTGCTTCCACCAGACATACATTTTCCTTTTTACCTTAGCTGCAGAAGAAGATCCCTGTTCAGACAAGTCAGCCTTGTGTCTCGCATGCTTGACTTCCTACATTTTCAAATTACCTGCTCCTGTACTCTTAGAAGGTGGTACTTAATGGTACCTAAGTGTTAGATCACAGCACCTTCAAAAGCATCTTCCACAGGGACCTTACTCACCAGTTCCCTGAGCAGCCTGAAGTCTGCTCTCCTCATGTCCAGGGCTGAAGCCACTGGCACTTCAGGCTGGTATTTTTCCTCCTGTAAACAGAGATTTTAAACTTGATCGCTTCATGGTCACTGTGGCCAAGACAACCACCAATCACTCCACTCGACTCTGAAGCCCCTCTCCGATGAAGGCAACAAATCAAGAAGGGCACCTTTCCTAGTCAACACCCTTAGCATCTATTTCAAGAAGTTACCATCCAGGTGTTCTAGAAATCTTCTGGACCTGTTTGTCCAGCTGTGTGGTGCTCCTAGTTAACATCTGGCAAGTTGAGGTTCCCCATAAGAACAAGGGTGGCTGATTTATAGATATCCCTTAGTTCCTTAAAGGATAATTCATCAGTGCTGTCATCCTGGCTGGGTTGCCTATAGAAGATTTTCACAATGAAGTTTGTCCCTTAATGCTTACTCAGTAGCTCTCCACTGTGCCATTGCCAACTCCAAGCTCCATACATTCCAGCCCCTCTATTACCTACGTCACCTCTCCACCTCACCTTTTCTGCCCAATCTCTCCTAAAGAGCCTGTAATCATTCATTGTAACACAGTAGTCACAGGACTCATCCCAAGAGGTTTCACTTATGCAATGACATCACACCTCTGGGACTAAAGAAGCTCCTCTTGCTTGTTTCTCTTGCTGTGTGCATCCGTGTAGGAACATTTCAAGTGCAGTTCATTGCAGCCAACATCTCATGGGGATGACTGAAGAACCTCATGAGCACACATGAGTCCATCAAATTTTGCCATGCAGTTCCATTGCTTATCACAGGCAAGCCTGGTTTTCTCCCATGTTTGCCAGTGAAAAGCAATGGGATGGGCACGCCAAGCTTGGAAGGTACACACAGATTTAGAAGCTGCTACATGGATTCTGGGATTGAAAGTTTTCCAGACTTTTAAGTTTATTAAAAACTTAGTTGTGATTGTTTTTTGGGCCAAATAACTTCCGGTATCTAGCTACATCAGGATATTAAAGCATACTCTTAAACAAAACAAAACTTCAAAAAAATAAGGATAAGCTTATCATGTGCTAAAAAAAGACAGAAAGAAGTAAATATGCCCTTTGAACAGGTACTGTCAGGAGACTTGGCCAAAATCAGAATTCACAAAGGTATTAACAGCAAAACAAACTGAATATAAACAATCTCAATACAATTGTTTTATCAGAATCTGAAAATGCTTGTATTCACCCTGCCACATCTGAAGGAAGAACCATAAATGGAATCATAATAAGATGTGTTCACTAGACAAAGTCAGCAGGAGAACGATTGTCCAGGTCAAGTAAGTGTATTTCAGACTTCCATTGTAACACTACAATGTAACATCTGCATGAATGGTAAGGGTATCAGTCAGATGCAGGGGTTTTCTCCAGTACTTTGAACAACCACTTATTGAGACTCTTTTTTCCCCAACAGACACAAAAAGAAACAGGTTGTTTTACAATACAACAGATGTTGTTAGACAATGGAAAGACACCACCTTATTAATCTCAAGATATAATATGAGGAGACTTTAATCCTCAGGTAGGGAATCACTAAGAAAGATGACACTGACAGCAAACTTCTAATCAAAAGAGGTCAACAGCTAGTACAGGATTCCACACCTCTCTCTCGTTTCCAGCCATTCAGAGAAGGATTTCAATTCCTTTACAATACACTCAGTAATTGCTATGCCTGACACATGTAGCACTTAAATTTTCCTTACATTTTTCCAACTGGAACACAGCAACTTTCTGCTAGTCTCCTCAACAGGGGACACTGGACACCACTAGTAGCAGGAACTATCTTTCCCCACAGAAAGCACTCACTGCTCTGTTTGCTTCCAAGGCTGTTGTTCAGTATGACACCTACCAAGCATCACAAATGCAATGCCTTCTAAAAAGACAGGCAGACTCCTGACAGGGAGCCATCAGTGGGATTGGCAAGAAGTTATATCCTTGCTGGTGTTCATAAGGCAAAAGATGAATGCAGACTGGCTGAACATCTTTTGCAGAGTCTGTATTTGAAGCATTTCTACCTTTCATTCCAGTATTTCCCACTAACAGGTCAAGCAACTGTTGTGTCTCGGGTCTGGCAGCCTCAGGTACAAAATAGACAGATCAGCATTCCTTACACCTTTTAAAATCATTCATCACCCTGTTATTAACAAAAGAACACTTCCCAACTTAGATGACTTCCATCTGGTTAAGTAAAAATGTAAACTTTATCTATACTGCACACATATCATGAAACCCAGCTATATAACTGTCCTTCCTGAATGAACAGAGATTTTGATTATATATATACTTTTTTTAAAAAGTAATCACAAAAATACTTGTTATTCTCCTTTTTGGAGTTCAGAAAAAAAATCCCAAAAAACTTTACTCACACAGCTATACCAGCATAATCCTCAAATGTAAAGTTACAGAAGTAAAGCTGCAGTTTCACCAGTGCAGCCCGGTTTGCTTGGAGCAGGACATAACTATTATAACAATACAAAACATAACTCTCATAAACATAAACCCTATCTGTGGGTCCTCAGACAGAACTGTCAGTGAATAAGGGGAGCTCTGTGTCTCTTGAATAGGCACTAGCACAGCTGTAAATGAGAAAAATGCTGCAAGTAAACTCAGCACCTGCATCAAGTGAAACACATTCCAAACATAATTAAAAATGGTTATAAAATTTAATATTTAAAGATGGAAACATACATAGTAATGATCATTGCATACAATTCAGTTCCCTTTTACAAGCTGAAGAATTATTATGAGTCAACAAAACCCACATCCCACAGCACCTAATAGAGCAAATCCAACTTTCAAGAAACTACTTTATAATCACTGAAAGGAAAAACATTGTGTTTCCAAAGCCATTTGCAAAACTCACCATTACTTAGATAAGCACTAGTGCTGAGAGGGCAAAAACCAGCCTTGACTTTTATCATGGTGGTCTCTAAATACAAAGCATTGTCAACTTCCAACCTGTCACCATCTGTTTTCACAGCTTCCACTACGGTTTCTGTCCTCCACCAACTTCAATACAAAACACACTTAAGACAGAACTCTTTAAGAACTGGCTCTATTAACTTCCCATTGAACAGGAGAGAAATTATTCATTAATAAGTAATCTGCTAACATTTTTCATGCCTGTTTCAAAATAACTGAGACAACACTAACTTTCTTATTGTGTCACCTTTCCTATCAATAAATTCTCCAGCTGCATTGCAAATGAAATTAAATCCTACTTCTTTGAGGCAAAACCTATTTTTGTATTCAGTTTTGGGCAGAAAAGCTTTTAGGCACTTTGCATCTTACAGGAGTGTATTTTTTCAACAGGTACTCATTTTCATTTCAGAGGAATCTTATTATTGGTTTCCACCACAGTGGCATGATGATCATAAAATGGAGAAATTTAGCATAAAATGTCTGCTTTGTTATTACAAAAAATATTTTCTTGAAAAATAAGACAACGAAACACCCAGCAAAGCTCTAAAATAACATCTCCTGAGAAGTAATTTTAAAACATACACCATGAAGAGCTACAAGGGCTAAGTGGTAAAATTCAGTGTGTACTACTACCAAGTTACTATGTATTGCACAGTAAAGTTATGCCTAGCATCTAGTGAGAAACAGCAAGAAACTGGAGTGTTGCACATTACTCCAACAAGCCATCATCTACATCACAGCCTTCTTTTGTCTGAGAACTTCAGCTGACCGGGTTGAATCAATGCTTTAAAACATTTTCTTATGACTATAGAGCTGTATGAAAGACATGACAAGTAAACAGTCTGCAAAGCATTAACTGGTAAGTTGGTACTCCCATTTGACGCTGAAGACTGTTTTTGAAGCTGTTCGCTACCAGGAACGATCTAGTGTTCCCTAGCTAAACAACTCTCAGGAATGCATGTGGCAATGAATAAAAACATTTAAGAAAGGTGAAATACCAAAAAGAGATAGCTTTGCATAAGCATATGCTGGTAAAAAAATGCAACAGTAGTAGCAAGTTTCCCCAATAACCCCTTGTACAACAGTTATCTACGGTTATTAAAATTTGACCCTAACAATGTGATGAAATGCTTAATTGCTAGTTATAGAAGCAATTAGTAGCAAGGTACGAGAAGTTTCCAAGAAGCACCAACACGTGGTGACACACAGCAACATTTAGGCCCTCAAAAGTTTAGGGAGCAGGAGAGAACTCGTTTCTCAATGCCTAAATACACTACCCTTAATAAATAAGGATATCCTTAAAAATGCAGCAAATTCGAACACAGGATTCTAATGGCTGCTGAGCAAGGAATGTGCTTTCCTGGAAAGCAAGACATATTTTGAGTAATACTTTAAAAAAAAACAATCAAACAGAAACCCCAACCACCAATAAACTCACCAAATTAGTAAACCCCAAACCACACCACCTGAAAACTACTACAGAATAGTAGTTCAGAAACTAGTTCAAAGAACTAGGACATTAGTCTCAAAAAGCAAAAAGAAACCCACTGCTCAAAAACAACCATCCAAAGAGAGTACAACTAGGGACAGGGTCCACAACAGTGATCCCTAAAGTATCATGTCATACAACCCCTGCTGCAGTGTGCAAAACCTTTACTGAGTGGGCTAGGACTAGTTCACTTAGAGAAGATGCAGCATTTTAAGCTTTCTATAAAAGGCACAGGGGGCAGTATATAAGGGGGGGGTCCATATAAAACAAACAAGATACAGTCTATGAGGCTTGCACACTCTGGAAAAAAAACCTAGAACTTACTTGTATTTACCACTTTACAAAACAATGATACTGAAGACCTATGCCAAAACGCTTTACCTCAAATAAAGAGTATGCAAGTAATTATTCTCAAAAACCAGTTATAAAGCTTTTGACTGTTCCTGAAACTCATTCCTCAACCTTTAAAGACCACCTCACATGAAAGCATGTGCTGTGAAAGTACCTAGGATGTCACAAGCAAGGGTTAGTCACTTCAGGTGTGAAGAACATGATTTCATCTTCTCCTGCTGCTTCAGAAACAAAGATCTCTCTTTAATTTTCTACAGTTACTTTAATAACCCATAATATTAACCAGAAGAACTACAAGTTTTTTTCTACAAAAACATGGTCATCACCATTACTAGTGCAAAACTGTAGACAGAAATCTAACTCTGTTCAAAGTTTCCTGTGGCCTTTCTTATTAACTGCAAAACAAGCTAAAAGCTTAGTTACCATTCTTCCGAATTCCTCTAGGAGTATTACAAATCTATGCCAGATTTTTATACTAGTAGCTAACCGCAGAGGACAGTGGTGTTGGCTGATAAAAATATCTTCCTCTGCCTCAAAAAAAATGCTCTTTAAACCACTACATTTTTTCCAGTGCAGGAAATTCTTCTGGGTTCCAAACCGAATAATATTTACACCTGAACATCTATTCCAACCTGATAAATCAATTTTCTCTTTACTATTGTTTTGATCATACTTTAAGAGGCACGTGTCTCAGTCTGAGCCTGCAAAAGCTTAGAACTTATCCTCTGCCGACAAGAAGCTACTAAAAAAAAAAAAGCCGCAAGTTATGACAGGTCTAATTTATTTTGGATAAATGACATCTCATCGGTCCGTCGCCTGGGATGCCGCCCTGCCCCGGACCCCCGCGCGGTCCGCCCGCCAGGCGCGGCCCATGATGTTGCTGTCCGCAGCGTGCGGAGAGCGCTTGGTCCCAGCCGGCGCGGGGAGCCCGGGCACGGGCAGCGAGCGCCCGGCGTCCCCAGCGGCGGCTCCGCTGCGGCCGCGCCCCCCCGTCCCCGCTCACCTCGGCGGCCGGGATGTTCACCACACCTGTCGACCTCCGCT
>VZTR01018925.1:11475-41491 GCA_013400775.1 Chaetops frenatus
GGGGGCGCGCGAGGGGACCCAACACTCACGTCTTGCTCCGCGCGTGGCTCCTCCGCAGCGCGACACGAGCGGAACTGACGCGCCTCGGAACGCCCGCCCCGCGCCGCTCACGTGGGCCGCGGGGGGCGGCTTTAAAGGGGACGCGGCCCTTTGTTCCTGCCGTCCCTCTCCAGAAGGGCGGGGGAGGGATCATAGCGCTGGAAAGGAGATTTTTTTTTTTTTACAGGATCACAGAAAATCACAAGTTGGCAGAGACTCACAGGGAACATCGATTCAAACTCCTGGCCCTGCGCAGGACACCCCGAGAGTCAATCCATGTGCCTGAGAGCGTTGTCCGAACACTTCTTGGTGCTGTGACCACCTCTCTGGGGGGCCTGTTTTAGTGCCCAACCATCTTCTAAGTGAAAAACCTTTTTCGGGTATCCAACCTAAACCTCCCCTGG
This sequence comes from Chaetops frenatus, assembly GCA_013400775.1. Lineage (NCBI taxonomy): Eukaryota > Metazoa > Chordata > Aves > Passeriformes > Picathartidae > Chaetops > Chaetops frenatus. The sequence continues at coordinate 11,919 of VZTR01018925.1, forward strand.
CTCCCCATCGAATCCTGTCTCTGGCCACGCGAGTGAAGAGATCGGTACCTGTCCCTCCACTTCCCCTCGTGAGGAAGCTGTAGACTGCGACGGATACTAGGAAGAATTTCTTCACAGAAACTATTAGGCATTGGAATGAGCTGCCCAGGAGGGTGGTGGAGTCACTGTCCCTGGAGGTGTTTAAGGAAAGACTGGACGTGGCTCTTGATGCCACGATCTGATTGATGTGGTGGTGTTGGGTCATAGGTCTCGAGGTCTTTCCCAAATTGATTCTGTGGTTCTCTGAGGTCTCCCCTTAGTCTTCTCCAGGCTGAAAACAACCCCCTTCGAATAATTCATAAATAGCAGGGTTTTTCACGCGCTGCAGCGGTTCCTCGATGCCGCTCGGGCAGCCGTGTGAGGCGGGTGCGGCTGCGGTGGCTTTGCATAGCGAAACCACGGCCNNNGAAACCACGGCCCCGCCACACCTGGGGCGCCGCTCGGGAACCCCTCCTGATGGTTCCCCTTCTGCCACCCGTGCCCCGGAGTTCCTTCTCTGACCGCGGGGCTCTGCAGCTGGGAACCAGGGAGCATCAGGGCACCCGTCCGGGCAGGCACCGCGGGGCTGAAACACCCCGGATGGAGGGTTAAAGCTGTCTCAGCGCCTCTTTTAAACACCCGCTTTTTAAAAACTGAACTTGAAAACACACTGACAATGTCGCTTTTTTTCTGTAGGGTGTTGACACGGCGATGCATCCCGAGCACCCTGCTGAGGAGGGCTTGACAGGGCGTAGTTCACCTGAACGAGTTCTGCTTCTGAGATAAAACAAAATGGAAGGGAGGTGAGGACAGGGCCCTCTGCCCTCAGTTTTGTAAGAGGCGATTTTTAGCAGCCTCTGCAGACTGCAAGAGGCCGGGCATGCTGTCAGAACACAAAGTGGCTTCATGGTGTGTCCTTTGTACTACCTATTTGAGCCTTTCAGTTTATGATGAGAGTTACTAACATTAAAGTACGGTCATAACGCGCACAAAACTAACACAGCCTCTTCCCATTTGCTGATCACTGTTTGCAGCAATGGGCCATGGAGTTGTGTTGTGAGCAGTGACAATCCTTCAGACACCCAGTACCAGTTGAGTCCTTTTCTCATTCTTACTAACTCTAGACTTACCTTTTTGCTTCTACATGAGTGCAAGTTTTTGTAAGAAGTGCAAGCAAACCATAAAAAATAGGAAGTGGACTGTAATCCCAATCCTAGCTTCCAGATAAAGTTGATACAGGCTGATTGAGTTAGTGGCTGATCAGCCTCCATTGTTTCAATAACAAACAGCTATTAATAAAGTGTTTCGTTTTTTTTTTTGTTTTGTTTTTTTTTTATATCAGAAAGATCTCTCCTTGTCAGTATGGGCCAGAAAGGCAAATATCATGTTTCAAGAGGGAATAATCCCCCAAATTCATCATGAGCAGCTGCAGTAGTCCTAAGCAATGTTTCTGAAAAACTATTTAAAGGAAGTAGGCAAAGAGATTTTTAGAGGGGATCCATGAGGTCCCTAGAGCCCTCATTATGAAGTAAACTGGCTTTTGCTGCAAGAAGTAGCTTTCACTTCTTCACTTCAATAGCAGGAAAACAGGAAGGAAATACCAGAAACAGGAAGTATACTCACCTAAATAATCCTTGGTAACTTGCAGTTTCACAATGTCATGTAGGTCACAAAATGAAAAGAAAAATAGAAAAATATACAATCCTTACTACATCTCTGACCTTTGGAAGATAAAAATATGGTTGTTTATATAGGAGTCAAGGCACAGTATATGATATGCAGGTAATATAGTAATAATCACAAACACCTGGCTTGTCAAGCCATGTAATTGTGGAAGATGAACAGATCATATTGTAATACTTAATGTTTAACTCCAACAGCAACTACAAAAACAACAACAAAACCCATTCCACACAACATCATTTCCAAATACGGACTATTAATTTGTAAAAAAACATAGTTACTATTTTCAACTAACTCCCTAACTTTTCATATTAGAAGCATAATGAGAGTTCAGGTGTTTGTAATCCCTATATGCTTTGCATTTTTACAGGTCAACACTTGGTACACAAAGAATGTTCAGGTTTTAATCAAATAATCAAGGAATTGTTTATTCAAATCAGCTGTTCTTTATGCATTTTTAATCAAGTCTTTCAGCCTTGACATAAATCAAACCAACTAAAACAAACATTTTCTGCTGGCTCTTAGTGAGTTAATTTCTCCCACCTGGAGCATTTCCTCCTAAGCAAGCACCAAGTTTATTTTTACAGCTGAATTCCTAAATAGCAGGTCAGTGACGGGAAGGTTTGTTGCAACTGGGATTTAATGTTCTGCTTTTCAGGAATGATACATTTCTTTGAGAAATATTCTGGTCATTGAGTGTAGCGGGAGTTTGAGCTTTTGGTGAATTACCCTCACTATATTTTATTGCATTTAGAAAAGAAGAAAGAAGCTACTAAGAAAGAATGCTGGCTTTAGAACAGTGGGAAAGGAGCCATAATTTTTCTAAGGTAAATCTCTACTGTTACCTTCTGAGTGAGTCATCTATCCCCCCAAGGGGTATAGTTCACTTTCTGAGCTCTTAAAATAGACTTTTGTAATGAGTTTGTTCCTTCATCAGACACTTTCATTCTGTAGCTGCCTTAAAAGGGCTTAAATTCTTCTAGGTACTGCCTGATTGCCTCATTTCATATCCCACATGTCTTTGGGAGAGAAGAATGCTGAAGCATTACTTTTTTCTTCAGTAACAAATTTTAGCATGCAGATTTGAATGGAAGTGCTGAAAAATACATGCTCGTGCTTCTGATTGTGTAGCAATTACTAACTGCAAAGGATGACTCCTCTGGTTGGAAATAGTAGAACTAGCAGGAAAAGCATTTTGGGGCAAACTTCAAGTGGGACAGCTTTTAAAGCTTTGGTGTTCTGTGCTTACTAGTTTAAAAGGTGGACAAAGAAATCTGCTGTGAAATGGGCAATTAGCTTATTATATTGAAAGTAGCTTTATTAAAGTGTCAGGAAATAAAGAGTAAGGGATGCTACCACACAGTGGTTTTGCTTGTGGAACTGGAACTGGTTTGTTTCTGATGTGTATCATGTAATTTGAGTTTGCATCAATACTTGCATAACTTTCTGTTATGTTTGGGAAATGGTTTTTTTATTGTTGCAATTTAGTAACCTAAACAGTAATAACTTCCATCTGTGGTTTCATAAATTGCCTTTATATGTTTTAATACGTCTGTTGTTATGGTCACTGTACAATGTCTAAACCCTGTTATTAAAAGTAACACTTTTTTATTTTAATAATTCGAAATTGTGGGGTCTTTGTCTTTACTGCTTAAAAAACGTAATTTGACTCTAAAATAAGAAGGTTGATGAGCTGGTGAATGTCTCGTCTCTCTAGCTATCAGAAATAATTTCCAGGTGAGAATATAGCACTAGTCTCCATATGCTGATTGTAAATCTCTTTCTATCTAGTGCATTTACAAAGAGAGCACTAAGTATTAAATTACCTTTTCAGGAAATAAAAGCAGCTTTTGTTAACATGGTCTGTACTATGTTGGAAAGCTTTCACCTTCTGCTGCGTGGCCCTGCCCTCTGGTGGGCACGCCAAGGCTGGCTGAGCTCCTGCCTTCATGTAAACTGGAAGGGTGCCTCCAGGAAATCTTACCTAATCTTAGCAAATCTTGAGATTTAAAAACATTTCGTTTTCCCCACTGTGTTTTAGTCGCAGTTTTGCAGTCCTATGGCAGCAGCAGAGACATTATCACTTGCATCTTGGGACATTAAAGTAAATGTAGGAAATATAGTAGGATTATAACACTTGCATGTTATTATGGTACTTTCTTCTTCTCACCCTGTTTTGGAGATCCCTTCTTATACAGTTGAAATGAAGGTCAAAAATGTGTTTTTCTGAATGCCAGCTTGCTTGCCATTTTTGTCTGTGATATTTATAGACATTTTGAACTTTGCACAGATAGAGTATCTGTTGTATTTAATTCCAAATTAAAGATTTGTGTTCCAGCATATGTTTTCATTTTGGAACTTCTTGGCTGTTCTTCTGTAATCTTAATACGATCAGGGACAGAGAAGTTTCTTTTTCCTATTTAAAACATACCTTTTCCCTGTTTCACTAAAGCTTTTCTGTCTTTCTCCCTATGCCACAGCTTGCACTTTATCACTCCTCTATTTTCCTTCCAGTTATAGATATAGAAATCAGTAAAGGTCGAAATGCCTTTAAGGATCTAATATGAATTTATTATTTTCCTTCCAGTTAAAGATATAGAAATCTGTAAAGGTCAAAATGCCTTTGAGGATCTAATATGAATTTATTACAGTTTCATTTTGAAGCAATCTGATACATGTCTTAAGGAGATAGAATCTTGTTTTATAACCCACTGAGGTTTTTTAAGTATAGACCATGAATCTGATCCTGCAAGCTAGTAGTAGCATAAATAGATGTTATGTAATAGTTCACAAAGTCACCAGGAAGCATCAGGTTATTATTAGGAAACTGCTGCTGGGGGAAAGATAATACTAGTGGGGTATAATACTAGTGGTTTGGGTTTTTTTCTTCAATGAAAAAGGAAACCTTGATTTCTAATTTTTTTGGTCACATTTACAAAGTATGACTTCTCATAAAGTATGTTGTAGTTTTTTTAAAGTGATATATGCACTGAAAACTCAAAATCCAAAAATTCACACAAGAAAGTAATCTGAAACTTCTGAAATTGCAGCTGAATTGGGCTGCCAGATGGGAGCTTATGCTCAAAAATATGCAGGGCTGAAATCACAACATAAATGATGTAGTATTTGAATTATAACTACTAGAAATTTCTTGGATGAAGAGAAGTTATGAAACCTAAGTAAAAAAATCTCAGTTGTGAGTAAGANTTGGGGCCTCCCAGTACCTGGAGGGAGCCTACAGAGACTTTTTTACAAGAGCCTGGAGAGACAGGACGAGGGGCAGTGGCTTCAAACTGAAGGAGAGTAGGTTTAGCTTAGATATTAGGAAGAAATTCCTTACTGTGAGGGTGGTGGGGCACTGGCACGGGCTGCCTAGAGAAGCTGTGGGTGCCCCATCCCTGACAAAGCTCAGGGCAGGCTGGATGGGGTTCTGAGCAAACAGGAGCAGTGAAAAGTGTCCCTGACCATGGCAGAAGAGTTGGAATTAAATGATCTTTGAAGTCCCTTCCAACCCCAGTCAATCTGATTCTGTCATTCTATGAAGTTCACCTCATAAATGAATAGCAATGGTAGGCCTACCTACTGCACGAAAAATAGCATTAGTGATGCAGTGGTAAAAGGTGTATGTCTCTGTGTGTGTATAGGTGCTTATATTTTTAATGAAATGTGTTTTGAATATTGTCTATTTATCAGTATATTGAAAGGCTTATAACTGAAAAAACTTGAAAGACAGTGGAACAAAAAAAACCTTGTTGTATTCTCGTCCAAGCAGCATGATCCAGTGGTCTGATTATAAAAATGTTTTAATAAAAGTAAGGATAGATATAAACAGCTATATAAATCATATATTTACTTATAATTTGCATATCCTCAGGAGGTAAAATTGAGATTTTTATGGCAGAGGTCATGTCCTCCAAGTTTTCTATAGAAGGTTTCTGTAGAGTCCTCTCCTCAAGTACTGTCATACAGGACTTTGGATTAAGGCTTTTCTTCTATAATCTAAAGCAATTAAATATTCACCCAATAGCTGCCTTCTTCCCAGAAAAGTACTTTCCCAGAACCAAGCAAATTCCTTTTACTGTTGTGCTTGATTAGGATAAGAATGAAGAGGAGGTACAGTAATATTAATTCCTATGCAAAATTAATAATAATGACCAACAAATTATGTTCAGTGAATTGGGAAGGATGTTTGGCATCGGAAGTAGTTGGACTTTATATGCAGCTGCAATAATATTAGTTTTAGGTGAGCAAGTACTTTTCTCATTTTATGAACAATAGTATCCTTGCAGTCTTACTGCTTTATCACCACAGCTACTGTGGAATATGGGAATCTCTGCTTTTGAGAGGACGGCGGGAGGACATCCCAAACGAGGTGTGTTTTGAATAGGCTTAGCTTACAGTAAACAAATACTTCCAAAACGATACTTTTTACCTAAACCAGTATTTATTAAGTGTTTTATAAGCCTGAATTAGTTTTTGAGTAATGCACACTGTAGCACAGACAAAATACATACATGGGATGAAAGTATTTACGCATCCAAGTTTGCTTTGTTCAGAGTTTTGGGGGACGTCTGGCGCTCGGAGGGAAGGATTTGACAGAAGGAGGGGCAGAGCCATGGGCAGCGGACGGTCATTCAGTGCCTTTGATCGGGAGGTCACTGCGCTGGCCGCAACGTGCTGCCCAGCGCCTTTCAGGAGTGATCTGACGGAGCGCTGGCTTCTGGAAAAGTCACACGAATGGGCCCTGTGTGGATGAGTCCGTACCAGTGTTGCAGGCGCAATAAGCACATGGGAGCTGTGGCGGGGTTCTACACACCGTATATACAGGTGTATGTCTGCGTGTCTGTATGTATCCTATGGGTGCCCCGAGCGCGGCTGCCCATGGCCGGCCAGCGGGACTACAGCTCCCACCGGCCCCCGCGCACATCCCGCGCCTGCGTACGCGGTCTCCGCGGCGGAGGCAGCTGCCTGTTCCTTGAGCGGGAGCCCTGCCGCGGCCGGACTACATCGCCCAGCGGCCCCCGCGCACATCCCGCGCCTGCGCAGGCGGAGCCGCCCCGGCCGCCCTCCGCCGTTGTCGCCGTGGGTGGGTGGGTGGGGGAAGGGAGCGAGCGGGAGGAGGAGGAGGGAGGGGGGGGAGAGTTGAGAGTTCACCCGCCGCCGTCGCTGCCAGGCCGGACTCATGATTCCCATATGCCCGGTAGTTTCGTTCACCTATGGTGAGTAGTGATGCCCGGCGTGCCCATGCTTGGGGAGAGGGCGGCGGGTGGGGGTCGGTCCTGAGACGCCGAATCTGACCCGGCGCTCCCGCGCTCTCTCTCTCCCTTGTCCCTCTGTGTGTCCCGTTCTCTCCCCACCGCCTCCTCTCGCCGGGCCTCCTGTCATGGCCCCGGCCGCCGCCGCCCTTCGGTCGCCGCCGCCGCAGTGCCCAGCCGGCTGGGGGAAGATGCCAAAATGGCCACCGGCAACTACTTTGGATTCACCCACAGCGGGGCTGCTGCCCAGTACAGGTAAGCACCGCCGCGAGCCCCCGGGAACCCCCCAGGGCCCCTCTGCCCGGCCGGGACCGCGGGCAACTCCCGCCCCTTGCCCCGTGCCGCGGGTTGTGCCTGGACCCTCCTGCCGCGCCCGCGGGAGTGTGTTCTTATCTCCGGTGTGCCTGGGGGTGGGAGGTGGGGCTGGGCACCGCGGAGAAGGAGGAGGAGGAGGAGGATGATGGGCCACAGTCGCGGGTCCCCAGGCCCTTAGATTAAAATGGCCACTTGCAGTCAGTCAGCAGCACCGGCGAGCCGCCGTGTGCCGCCCCCAGGCCCGTCCCCTGCCTCATACTCGGGGAACACGGCCCTTGCTCCCCAAAGCCTTGCTGTCACTGTGGGAGCACAGGATCCCTTCTAAAATGGGTTGGAAACCGACCTAGGGGAGGCTGGATGGATCAGGAAGAGATGGAGCACCGAAAAACAACAGGGGACTTAATCCAATTGAAGTAATGTTATGATCAGTGTGTCTAAGAAAGTAGAGAAGGTACTTCCAGGGGCAGGTACCTTTTTAAAAAAATGTCTAACTCTGGTTTCAAAGACCAGGAGCAGTACTCTGGTGGAACTTGAGGACCCGTGACAGACATTGTACATGCATGTGTTTTACATGTCTGGATGGATCTATCAATACAGATTTCGTATAGACACACTGCCACAAGTGTTCGTACCTTTGTAGTTTTTGTTGATTTAAATTGTGGTCGGAGTGTAAAAAAGTAATTGGTAGCATCTATTAAATCGCATTTTCTGACATCATATTGCTTAATTTGCTAAATACAGTCAGGAACATCTTTGCAATTTTGGCTTGTATTGGAGTGACACCTTAAAGTCCACATTTGAATCTTGTGTCGCTCATTCTGTAAATCTGTGATAAAGACATTTCTCAATGCCTAAGTTGTGGTGAATAAGAAAAAAAGCAAAATATAAGGGCAAATATATCAGAGATTATTAACAAACAAGTGCAGATGTGTGCTACTAGCTAATAAAAATTGCATACCTAACGTAGTTTTAGGAATGTACACTTTTGTGGAGGTGTTGGAATAAGTTCGAGTCTATTTTTTCTGTTGATTTTTTTCCTGAAAATAGACATGAATACATTGAATTTAATTTAGTCTGGTGTTTAATAGAGAATTAAATTTAGCTAATCTTTTAGTTCCTTTGGATGCTCACAGTGTGTGTATGTGTTTACATTTGACGTGATGGTTACAGTGAATATATAGGAAATATATAAAGAACTTCCTTTTAAGTATAAAGGGTAAATGAATAATAAACCAACATCTGTATGTCTGCAATTTTGAAATGCAGATGAATTTTTAAAATCATCTTTTATTGTGGGGCTGAGGTGATCTTTACACTAAAGATCCTGAACAACTCCTTTGAAGTTATATAACTGGAATAACATTCAAGTTTAATAGTTGATCCTAAGTGGGTTTTTGAGAAAATGGAAGATGAAAATAACCTTTTTCCTTTGCTATCATAAGTTCAAGATATTATTTCATTTCCTATCAGTTAAAGATTCTATATCCTATAAATGGCTTGTGCGTTTACCACATCTGGAAGTGAAGACACACAGCAATCAGTGTTTAAGCAGTCCTTTCACAAGAAGGAATTTAATATTTTGAGCTGAAAACACAAGAGTCTGAAGGGAGCTTAATTTGACAAAGCCAGCTTGGTAGGTCCTTACTAGTGTGTTTACAGAGCGCTACAAATCATGTATTCCACTCCAGTATATTTGAGAAAGAGATGGCAGTGGCAGGGGAAGATGGTAGGATTTAATATTACCATGGAAGATGTAATATTACAACAAGTTGTTTGAGTTTTTTTCCAGTATTTGAAATGATAGTTCATAGAATAAAAAAATTGTGTTCTTGGAAATCAGGGCAATAGATAAACAAATGTTTTTCTACACACTTAATACATAAGTGAACCTCATAAATCTTAAAAAATAAAAGGTGTTTCTGGATGCTAACCTATGGATTTTTAAAAAGCTGCTCAAAGTAACAAGTTACCTTAGGAGAGCAAATCAAACTTACAGTTGAAGACTTTTCTTCCTTATTTGTACACCATTTGGAAGTCCTGACACTGTAGTTTTTATAGCAACAAACAGAAATTTTCATAGTAAACACAACACGGTTCCATTTTTAAAGGTTCTTTCTTGTCAAAATGGCTGTGAAAAAATTCTGATATGTTGGAAGAATATTAGTCTGCAACTTTAGATGATCTCAATGTTCCCTAATGATAATAATCAGAATTGTATTGATTTCAGCACTTAGTTCAAAAATTTGTGCAATTATTTTTAGCATACACACCTATCTTCAAAATATAGTAAGTCTTCATCTGGAAACATGCAGAGAAAATAGAAAGCCTAAACTTTGCATCAGAAGGAAGAGAGTCTAAGTAGATTCTGTTCAATTTCAAGGAATAGAAGAGCCTCTTCCAGTGGGAAGGGACGTACACTCATTGTCCAGTTGCCTGCCTGCCCACTTCAAGGCTGGCCTAGTTCCAGCACCTTGTTAAGGGCGCTGTCCAAATGCCTTTGAACGCTGACAGTCTGGGGCACCAACCACTTCTCTAGGAAGCTGTTCCACTGCTTGACCACGCTGTCTGTATCAAAATGCCTCCTAATGGCCGGTTGAAAGCTCTCCTGGTGCAGCTGTAAACCATTCCTTCATGTGCCTGGATTACAGGGAGGAGAGCTCAGCACCTCCTGGTGCCACTGCCCTCCTCAGGAAGCTGCGGAGAGCAGTGGGCTCACCCCTCAGCCTCCCTTGCTCCAAACCAGACAAGGCCAAAGTGCTCAGCGGCTCCTCACAGGAAGTTCCTTCCAGCTTCCCACCAGCTTTGTTTCCCTCCTCAGGGCACCTTCAGGGACCTTCCCATCCTTCTGCAGCTGCCTGGCCCAGCAGGGCCCACGGCGAGGCCGCCCCAAGGCAGAGCCCAGCGGGCCCATCCCCTCTCTAGGCTGGTTGTGCCAGGCTCGCTGCTCTGGGATGGGGTTTGTCCCTGGGGCCACCCAGGCACTGCTGACCCACACTGAGCCCAGCACCAGGCAGCCCCACATCGCTCTGCAGCTGTCCAGCCACTCCTCTCCCACTTCATACCTGTGCCTGGCATTACCCCATCCCAGGTGCGGAATCCAGCATTTCAACTTGGTAAATTCCACTCCATTAATGACTGCCCAAAGCTCCAGTCTATATAGAGCCCTCTCCAAAGCCTCTTGTCCCTTAAGAGGATCCACAGCACCTCCCAGTTTGAATCATGAGCCAGGTTGCTAATGGTGCACTCAACTCTTGGTTGCCAGACAGATACAGCCCCATTCAGGACAGCCCTTTGGGAGCTGCTGTCCAGCTGGTTCTTCACCCAGAGTACTGTGAACCTGCTTATCCCACAGCTGGACAACTTGTTGGAAAAGGCTGCTGTGAGGGACAGTGTTAGCAGCTTTAGTCAAACCAGAACTGCATCCACTGCCTTCCCTTCATCCCGGAGGCAAATGACCTTATGATAGAAGGATACGTTGGTTAAACAGGACTTTCCCTTTGTGACCCCATGTTGACTGTACAGATTGCATTGTTCATTAACAATTCTTTTGCCTTCCAGTAGCACTTCATATCTCCATAATTTTTCCAGGAGCTAAGGTTTACACAAATAAGTCTCCAGTTTCGTGTTTTTTCCCTCACACTTTTGTAAATGGGAATAATACTGGCAAGCTTCCAGTCAGCAGTGACCTGCCCAGACTCCCAAGGCCTTTGGTAGATGATTGAGAAAGGTTGTTCTGTAACAGCTGCTGCCCCATTCAGTACGCTGGGGTGAATTCCCATCAGGGCCTGTGGAGATGTGGAAACAAACATTCAGTTTATAAACTGGTCCCTCAGAATTTCAGTGTCCACAGTTGTGATGTCCCACTCAGAAGACTCAAAGGAGAAAATCTGCTGTACTAAGTGATTGCTGAAAGATTGTTTTTAAGGGAGGTTTCTGTATTTAATTCTAGTCTTGTTGGAGCCTGGTGTAAACCCTTTTGGAATTGCATTTCCTCAAAATGACAGTATTCTGATTTGCATGATTAGTAGTGAATCATAGGACCGTAGAGTACCTTGAATTAGAAGGGACCCCACAGCATCAAAGTCCCGCTCCTGGCCCTGCACAGGACATCCCCAAGAATCATACCATGTGCCTGAGAACATTTTCTAAACACTTCTGGAACTCTGTCAGGCTTGGTGCCGTAACCACCTCCCTGGGGAGATGTTTCAGTGCCCAGCCACCCTCTGGGTGAAAAATCTTTTTCTGATATCCAACCTAAATCTGCCCTGACACAACTCCAGGCCATTCCCTTGGATCCTGTCATTGGTTACCACAGAGAAGAGATCTGTGCTTCCACTTGTGAGGATACTGAAGGCCACAGTGAGGTCTCCCTTCAGTCTCTTTCTGGCTGAGCAGGCCAAATGACCTTAGCCACTCCTCACACAACTTCCTCTCTAGACTCTTCACCATGCTTGTGGCCCTCCTTTGGACACTCTCTTAGAGGTTAATGTCTTTTTTATATTGTGGCACCCAAAACTGTCCCCAGGACTTGAAGTGAGGCTGCCTCAGTGCAGAGCAGAGCGGGACAATCCCCTCCCTTGCCTGGCTGGCCATGCTGGGCCTGATGTCCCTAGGACAGGGTTGGCCCTTCTGGTTACCAGGGTACTGCTGACTTGTGTTCAGCTTGTCATCACCCAGGACTCCCAGGTCCCTTTCTGTGACACAGCTTTCTAGCCTCCTGTTCCCCAGTCTATCCACACAGCCAGGGTTGCCCTCTGCCAGGTGCAGAATTTAAATCAAAAACTGAAAAGACAGTGGGGCATAGAAGTCAGTGTGTCTTCCTGGAATTCCACCTTATCCATGAGCATGATGGATCATATAAATACTCTCTCATCCTTTATGTGAAGAAGAAATTAACATTTCTCCAAATCTTAACATTAAGTACTGATATTTGAAGTGGTTATAAAGGCCAGATTGGTAGATGCTCAGGTGGTAGACCTTGGATTTGGAAAATTCAGGAGTACTAGGTTGTTGCTGTTTAACCCCATGCAGTAACTAAGTACTACACAGCCTCTTGCTCACTTCTCACCCACCCAGGTGGGGAGGACAATCAGAAAGTAAAACTCCTGGACTGAGATAGGAACAATTCATAGTTGAAAGAAAATAAAGTATAATATTATGAATTATAGCAGTGATACTAATAAAAGTAATTGTAGTAATGAAGGGAATAGGAGGAATAAAACCCAAGAGAAGAAAGCAATGCACGACCCAGTTCCTTATCCCCTGCTGGCTTAATGTCCAGCCTGTTCTCCAGAAACAATCAGCAGCTCCTGGCCAACTTGCCCTAGTTTATACACTGGGCATGATGTTCTAGGGCATGAAATATCCCTTTGGCCAGTTTGAGTCAGCTCTTCTGACCATTTTCCCACCCAGCTTCTTGTGCACCTGCTCTCTGGAAGAGCACAAGAAACTGAAAAGTTTTTCAGTGGGAGTGAGCCGTACTGAACAAGTAAACCATCTCTGTTACCAGCATAATTCTCATACTAAACACCACACTGAACCAGCTACTAAGAAGACAATTAACCCTACCTCACCCAAAACCACCACGGACATGCAGAACTTGATAAGATTTACTGTTGTAACAATATAATCAGTAAAGTTCCTTCAATTGACTAGATAAGAAGAGGGATAGATTATTGTCTCTATTAGTTCGTAAATACTAATTTTCATAAAACATACTTGAAACCTTGTTTCATATTTAATCGAAGACAGCAAAAGAGTTAAGTGCCCTTTAAACCTGTAAATATTGTATTAGAAGCATTCTTGTTCCTTTCAGTGTTGTTGCTGCATAAAATTTCCTGCCACCCTACTCATTTAAAATTCTTTGTGTGCGCTACCCAGTAATAATATAGTGATTTTCTTTGAGAAGCATTAGATTATGCAAATACTAATGCAGGGAATTTCTCTGAACATTACAGGATCTTTACAATTTGTGCTTTGTGTTAATGGTGGCGTTAGGGCCTAAGGTAATAAACCTGCATGCATTGCAAACCTAATTTGTTACTTATTTGATTGTACTAATCCATCTGTTTAGAAGCCTGAAATAAATGTGGAATTTGGCGATACTAGACTTCTTTGTGTGTGTGTGTGTGTGTGTGTGCTTTGTGCCTCATCTGAGCCACTGTGTGTCTTTTTAGTTTAAAATTAACACCCTAATACTGGCTTATTTTTCCCTGGTAAAACAGTATTAGCATTTTTGGTTCAGTCCTGGAGAGAGGTATATATGAGTCCTGGAGAGAGGTATATATGCTTTTAACCTCAAATTGGTTAGTTAAAATGCTGATGGAGAGATAGGGGCATTGAGTAATGTTTGGACAGAGAAGTGTGCAAATGTGATAGTTTCATCTAATTAACTTTGTATTATGGTTTTGGTTACTGTTAAAAAGGTGAAGAATCTTTTAAGTGTTTTGAGTTTCAGCTTGGTATTCATACTGTGTCTTGCTCTAATGAAACAGGACACTGATGGGAGATGCTTGGGTAGTTAGGAATGATTTGTTAGCTTTGAATTGCCTTCAAGCAGCATGAATATTACTGGGCGTGACAAGCCATCACAGATAAAGGCAATTTTAGCAGTGCAGGTTCAGAGCAGACCTCAATCACTGTGAGTCCAGGTTGAGATGCAGTCTTCTAGAAAGCAGTACGGAAGTGAACTCCTGCAATTTCAGCTGGTTTGGAATTCAAATGTAGTGCACCATGTTACAGCATATTCAAGTGGTGTAGAACAACAAAAGAAAGGGAATTGCTATGCATGGATGAGTTGGCTATTGAGAATTGATTGGGGATAGAGTGTACTTTTCACATTTGCTGGTATTTCTAATTAGTTTTGTCTTCAGTATCTGCCCCAGTTAACTCTTCTTCATCTAGATACTCATTTGAAAAGTATTGAGTCTTTCAGAGATATTCAGACTGTAATTCACACCGGCATACCAGACCAGGCTTAAGGTATTACTAAACATAATTCAGTCTTGTGTTGGTGAAAAGAGGATCATAAGGACAATAGTGGATAGGACTTCTTCTGAAGACAGTATGTATTACTAGACTTAAACTCACATTAAGGAAAACATTTATTCACCTTACAGTAAAAGTACCTTATTCTAAAATTCTTGAGTAGTGAAAGTAATCATAGTTTTACCACAAGATGAAGATAAAAACTCAGAATGCTTGTTCTGGGTATTTTATGCCCATGCTCTTTTGAGTTCCATCACATCTTCATGCATACATATTCTTAGCAGAAGAGACTTCACTGAATATGGCAGAGCTGTGTGGAGCTGATTCTCTTTTGGTCAGTGAATGTTAGTATTATGTACCATGGTAAACATGCTGTTCTAGGTCAGTGTACACAAGAAGCCTCCAGTACTGTTGTTTGTGAAAGGATTTTGATGGACCTCTTTTCAAATCAGTGAGGTCCCACTCTCAAAGGAGATACACCAACGTTAGAAAAGCTGTAAGGGCCTCTAGGTTTGTTGACATGAGTTGTATGCCAGTATTGCAGTAGGCTATAATAGGGAGACAGAGAAGGTGGTAAATGAGAAGGAAAGGTGCCTCAAGTCAGAGAAGCCTTTGTCATTTTGAGGAGGGAAGCCTGCCAACTAGTTGAAATTTGCAGCAAGTGCTTGTCTTTAGGAACTAAGCACTTGGGGAAGACTTACTGTTAGTGGTATAGTTATGTGCTCTGTAGCTGTATCCTCAGAATGGATTCATGGTTACAGGCTTAACTCTGGGGTTCAGTTACGTGTGAAATACAGCAATGGTAGCTTAAAGCATAGTTACATTATTGGTGCTAGAAAAGCAAAGTAGTAGCTTCAGGAAGGAAATACAGAATGTTTTAACAATTTAGTACAATTTTCCATACTAGTGAAGTTTCCTTCCTTTTATAGAAAACTTGCCAATTTTAGCATTTTTTTCTGTTTAGCATCTTCATTAATGGTCCAGATGTTAGGGCAGACTGTACTCTCAGCAAGTTTGCTCATGACAGAAAATGATGGGGAGTGACTTATGTGCCAGAGGGTTACAGTGACATCCAGAGGGACTTCAAAGATCTGGAGAAAAGGATTCTGCCAAGAATCTCGGGAAGTTCAGTAAGGGGAAAAGCAAAGTTCAGTATGAAAGAATGCTAGTATATGCTATGGGCCACCCAGCTGGAAAGGGGTCCTGGTGGATGCCAGACTTGAACATGAGCCAGCAGTGGGTCCTTGCAGCAAAGGAGGGGAATGGCATCCTGGGGTGCATTAGGCACAGTTATTACCAGGTGGGTGAGGGAGGTGATCATTCCCCTCTTATACAGCACCAGTGAGGCCACACCTGGAATCCTGTGTCTGTTTTTGGGCTTCAGTACAAGAGAGATATGGACATACTGGAGAGAACCCAAGAAGAGGCCCACCAAAGCTGCTGAAGAGTCTGCAGCATTTCTCTAATGAGAAAAGGCTGGGAAAGCTGGGACTATTCAGCCTGGAGGAGGATGAGGGGGGATCTTCTTATTAAGTATAAATACCTGAAGGAAGGATACAGAGAGGACAGAATCAGGCTTTTTCTCAGTGGTGCCCAGTTACAAGACCAGAGGCAATGGGCACAAACTGAAGCACAGGAGGTTCCCTCTGAATGAGAAGAAACACTTTTTAAGTACAGGAATGACTGAGTCCTGGCACATGGGGCCTAGGTAAGTGGTTGAGTCTTCATCCTTGGAGATGCTTAGAAGCTGTCTGAATACAGTCCTGGGTGTCTGGCTGTAGGTGACACTGCCTAAGTGGGGATTGGATCTCTGATGACCTCCAGAGGTCCCTTCCAATCTCTTCTATTCTTTGATTCTGTGATTTTGACAGATAATGTTAGTATTAAAGACTTAATGCTCCTTTTTTAAGCAGATGTAACCTCTCAAGCTCAGTTCGTTTTGTTTTGCGTTTTACCATTCAAGGCTGTTGAATAGACTTGAAAAAAATGAACTTTTAAAAGAAAGCAGTATAGGCAATGGGCTGTCTGTTGTGTGTAGCTGAGAAAAGTAAGGTTGATACAGAGCACATATTACATCACTTATAGAGACACCTGCAGTATATACAGGGAACAAAACATGGCAGAATTTGATTGGACTTAAATCAGATTGTGAGACTAAATGTAGAGATTATCAAAGAGGAAAGGGCATTTTGAAAACATGAGGCTGTTCATCTTTGAGGTGAGTTACTGATAAGTATATGGTTCAGCTATCTAGTGGCAGTCAATAATTTGTAATGGCATGATGCAAATAAGTTTTTAGAACAAGGAGGGGAAGGGAAAACTCAAAATGGCTACAAAACCCTGCCTTTTTTAGCCTTTATGTAATTAAACCATATAATGCATTGTTACTGAAATTTAGCAGAATTCTGGAGAGGACAGCACATTTGTATGCCTTCAGGACTCTCTGGATTCCTAGTCAATTGCATTATAAACAGTGTTCTGTTCACAAAATTGCAAGAATAGGAAAAAATAATTTTCCTTAAAGTTCTAAGAAGATATTCAGACATTGAAAATTTTATGCCTGCACTGAGTGACAGGCTCCAGAAATACAGAAGCAAAGTCACTCCTAAAATACCACATATTGTAGTGTAGTACTTCACCATTTTATGCTGTTTATTGTCAAGTGTGTTTAGGAGAGTAAAGCTCACTTGTTTCGGGGATGGTTTTTTTCTGTTAATTCTAATTTTGGTTTTGCTTTGCTCTGTCTGTGTTCCATTATTGCATCTGAAACTTCATCTGACCAGTTATTCAGGAGTGCCTCTTCCTAGGTTAGGATCTGAAGCAGTAGCAGATTGCACTGCTTTTAACAGTTTTTATAGAACTAGAACATACTTGCTTCAATCATCATGTTCCTGAAGGAACTACAGAACTGTAATTTTTCCTATTCTGCTATTAATAGAATAATCTGTGAAACTTGTAGAAACCTGGCACTTAGATGTGACCAAATATGGTTTCCTTAATGCTAAAATGTTCCAGTGTTCTTAAAAGGTACAAATCCAAAAAATACGTTTCCTAATTAGTGGAAGGTTTCATTCAAGATACTCGTATTTTAAAAACTATTTCAGGACTAGCTTGAATGTTGTGCATGGAAATCACTTCTTTAAATGAAAAAAAAAATATTTTAGAAGTTGTAATTTCTGAGGAATATTGTCTTTTGGGTGGAGACATAATTGGTTTTAGGCCAGATCCTAACTGTCTATCAAAACAGCACTTGTCAGAAAACTGAAACTGAAAAATTAGAGATGTTCTTTCCCTCTTGGAGGAGAGTTTTCAGTGTTCAGCAGCCTAAAGAGCTGGAATAGGAGCTGGAGCAGCATTTGTGTTGGTTGTTGGTACGGCAGCATGCTGAAAATGAGCAGGTTATGTGCACATGAGTAACAATTAATTTCTTCTTTTTATATTCAAATAAATTAATCAAGTGTGATGAAAAACAGGGCTTTTAGGGGACCTTTTATGTGCTTCCTGTATACATACCCTTTATGTGCTATATATCTTACTTGGAGGTAGGCTGCCTTTTCCTGAAAATGTATTATTCCTCTGACAGAAACTGCCACACATGGATTATGATGTTTCTTAACGCATGATTTACCCAGCAAATACCTTAATGTGGAAAATAAAGTATCTTACAATCTTCATTTATCTGGCAAAATGGATAGCATTATTATCCAAACATTGAATTTCTTTTATATTGCTAACATAAAAAAATAAATAAAGCTTTCTATTTCCCATTTAGTTTTTAGCAAAAAGTGCCTCCATACTTATTCCTAGAAAAGGGCAGTAGCTGGAAATTAAAAAGGACATGATGTAAGTGTATTGCAGAAGAGGAATTCAATATTTGTTTCAGAATTGCTCTTAATACTGTGTCATTCTTTGGTAATCCAGATCTTTTTTCAGTGTTTCTGTTGGGAAGTAACTAACAAAGGTTCTCCTGTATTCCATCTAACAAGTTCTTATCTAAGCTTTTTTGGGTAATTATGTAACTTGTTTGCAAATCTTCCTTATATGGCTGTTTAACTTAGACGTGGTTGTGGAGCTGAAGAACAGTGTTTTGCCAAGTGAACACCTGTACCTCATTAGTTGCTTTTGACCAGCAATTTCTGCTCTACACAACTTCTGATTGTTTAAGTGTGCTGCCAGCTTTTTTTTAAATTTATGTTTCTTTTTTTGTATCAAAAACACTGCTACACTGTTCTGCTGAAGGTCTTTGGGCAGTTCAGAAAAGGTTATTAATTACTGCTTGAATATTCTGCTTTTTGACAAGAGAAATAGAAATTACCAACAGAATTATGAAATTAATTTTCTTATTTTAATAAGAAGTACAGAGTAATGATTGCTAACACCTTCTGTTTTGAGAGCTTGTTCTCAGCATATGGACTTTTTGCTGCTGATGTTTTAATACAACTTGGCCAAATGTTCAGGGTTATAATTTTCCTAGCTAAGTATTTACCTAGAATTACATTGGTTTTTATAAAGCTGTGCTTTAGCTTATTTGATTTTGTGGTGTAGAATTGGGCAGGGAGATCTTTGTAAGTATTTGGTGCCCCAGTGTTTACAATGGAGACTTTGCAAACAAGAAAAATACTTTAACATACTACTCTATTTCAGAATGACAGTTCTGGATGTACACAGTGGGGCCCAATGTCAATACCATGCAAACAGCTGCTTTATTACTCTTATATCCAGCTTACAAAATATCAGGGCAAAACATGCACCTGCTTTGAGAAAAGGTACTTGCATCTGATGAAAGGAGTTACATGCACAAGACAGAAGCGTGGATAAGGCCAATTTTTGCTTTGGCCTCTGCTCTGGGATGAATTCTGCAAGATTGAGAGACAGGATGGCCTCTCACCCCCACCCCTAGAAAATCAGATTATCATGGCATTAGAGGTTACTTTGGAGGAAGATCCATGGTCACAAGCTCACTGCAGTCAGTCTTATCTAGCAAGTTTAATATCATAGCAGTATTTTACAATATGTGGCACTTGTGCTGATAGTAATGCAGCAGAAAGATTGGTGTTTCCCATTGTTAGTGTCAGTAGACATTATAATAGATGTTTCTCAAAGATTTGAGTCCAAGTTGTTTTACAAAAAGTACTTGTGCCCCATTTTCTAGAAGTTACTCAGTTAGAATGTGAAAGGTGAGGGCAAGTTAAGTATACACTGTGGTGAAAAGCTTTCGAATAGAGGTGACCTTGTTTAGGAAGAGGAAATAAAGAGGATGAGGAAGTAGTACTATAGATGTGGAAGTTTAAAAGCAGGTAAAGAGAGACAAAACAGTTTAGGTAAGGTCATGCAAATGACCTTCTGTAATTGACTGAAATATGTATCCAAAGAATCTGGAGCAGAGTGGTTGGGTGTAATGTGCACTGTAAACTGGCTCTGGATGGGATAGTGAAATGCAGTGACACACCTGAACTGGAATATGAGTGTGGAAGAATGTGTTGTTCTTAGAAATCAGAAGTTAAGTCAGCTGGGTAGGGAAGCACTGTTACTATTACGATCAGCTAAAGAAATAGGTCTGGTATCCATAAAATACATGATTGAAAATACATGAATGAAAAACATGAATAAAATACATGAATGAAAATTTCTTGTGGAAGATATGGTATAGCAGTAGTACAGCAGAGTACAATTTAGAGCTACCCATAACTTCCTAAATTAAAGAATGATTTATTCTGAAAGTGAATTGAAACACTGTAAGAATTGTTATATGAAGTTACATTGAATTGAATGCTTAGAAACTGGATCTGCCTTTGTAAGTGTTGGTCTAGAGCTCATTTGCTTTTGAAACTGGAGCTTTTATAAACGAAGGAAAAAATTCTTGATAGCATGCTCAAACACCGTGTGCTGGTTTTGGCTGTGGTGAAGTTAATTTTCTTCATAGTAGCTGATAGGAGGCTGTGTTTTGGATTTGTGCTGAAAACAATGTTGATAATGTAAGGATGTGTTTACTGCTGCTGAGCAGTGCTCATACAGAGTCAAGGCCTTTTCTGCTCCTCACCCCAGCCACCAGTGAGGGACCTGTTGGTGCATGAGAAGCTGGGAAGGGACGCAGCCAGGTAGCTGACCTCAGATGACCAAAGGGACATTCCATACCNTGTAAGGATGTGTTTACTGCTGCTGAGCAGTGCTCATACAGAGTCAAGGCCTTTTCTGCTCCTCACCCCAGCCACCAGTGAGGGACCTGTTGGTGCATGAGAAGCTGGGAAGGGACGCAGCCAGGATAGCTGACCTCAGATGACCAAAGGGACATTCCATACCATATAGCATCATGCTCAACAATAAAACTGGGGGGAGAAGAAGGAAGGGAGTGGTGTTCAGAGTGATGGTGTTTGTCTTCCCAAGTAGCTGTTCTGTATGATGGAACTTGGCTTTCCTGAGATGGCTGAACACTTTCCACTTTGGTGGACGAACTGCTGCGCCTCAGTGTTTTGTGAGGGGCCCAGAACTGGACAAAGGATTCAAGGTATGGCATCAGCAGTGCCAAGTACAGTGGGGAAACACTGTCCTGGTCCTGGTGGCCACACTATTGTGGTACCAGGCAGGGATTCCATTGGCNAGGATTCCATTGGTCTTGGCCACCTGGCACATGCTGGCTCATGTACAGCTGCTGCGCACCAGCACTTCCAGGTCCTTTTCCACTGGGCAGTTTTCCAGCCATTCTTGCCCAAGTCTGTAGTGTAGCCTGGGGTTGTTGTGACCCAAGGGCAGGACCCAGCACTTGGCCTTGTTGTGCCTCATATGATTGGCTTTGGCCCATCAATGCATCTTATCTGAATCCTTGTTTTGTTTTGCTTGTGTGTGTGGCTTTTGCCTTCCACATTAAACTGTCTGTCTCAACCCACAAGCTTTCTCACTTTTACTCTTCCAGTTCTCTCCTGGCTTCCACTGTGGGGAATGAGCAAGTGGTTGCGTGGGGCTAAGTTGCCAGCTGGGGTTAAATTAAACCATGGCACACTGGAACGGGTTGTCTAGAGCAGCCTTGCAGTCTCCATTCTTGGAGATAATCAGAACCTGTCTGGTCAAGGCCCTGAGAAACCTAGCTTTGAAATAAGCTATGTTTTGAGCGTTGGGTAAGGACAGATGGCTTCCAAATCCTTGTTTAAACCTAAATGATTCTGTGAATTTTAAACTCCTCCTGGTTAATTAAGAAGACTGAATCAAGTGTATTTGGAAGACAGCTTGGACTCAAAAATGCTAATAAGGGATATTAGATGAATTTTGGGGAAGAGAAGAATTGATCTACAAAGAAAAGTGGCTGTGTCAATGAGTTAGCTTCTTTCTCTGCTGTTCTGCAATACCTGTTAGTGTATTCTTAACTCATAGAACATACAGAGTAATATATAGAAATACACCTTTTCCCCATGGTGTTGAGGGATGTGGTGAAGAACATGCATGGGGTTTGTTACCATAGCTCAGCTGACATACTGTATTTCATTGGCATGCTGATAAATTGATTATGTGCCTAGATCTTTTGGAGACTTATTTATCAAGACTAGGATGAAATATTTGGTGTGATGCAGTATGAAAAATGACTGCTTAAGGTAGAAATTAGGAAATGAATTGTAGAGAAAGAGCTGGTAGAGGTGGTAAGTAGAATAGAAGAACTATTGTCAAATAGGAGTAATTGCGGTGATATTCACTAGGGATTGGTTGTGACCTTAGTATTTATATTAGTGTGGTATGTTGTGCTATTTGATGTGAGGAAAATAGAGTCAGTACACAGGTAACTTTACAAGAATCTGCTCTGAGGAAGTTAGACTGCTGGGAAAGAAAGCACTTGTCTGGAGAAGAGTGGGTGGCACAGCTGAAACTTCGTATGAAATGACGCATGAGGTTCTTGCCATCTGTAGTCAAAGAAAAACATAATACTAAGATAGGTGCACAGATGAGGGAAGAGTGGAATAAGGAGTTTGGCAAAATAATCTAGGAGGAGCTAAGTTCATCTCAGCTAACATGATGAGATACTAATCACCAAACAAGGATACGAACTCTTATAAGTTAATTGAAGAAGTTGGCACAAGAATATTTTTATGTAAATTAATTACATAAAAATGTCTGCTCATCTTAATGCTAAAGGTTTTCAGTAAGGCCATGGAGAGAAGAATGTCACAAATTTAGAGGAGATGTCACCATTAATTTCTGTTACATAATGTAACACAAATTTTAGAAAGGAAGAAGCAGTGAGTTCTGGAATACTTTTCTTACAGTCTTGCAAACTCGATCACTAGCTCTGCATAGTGTTGCAGAAGCAAGGGGAACATGTTTGCTAAGATAAACATGGTTAAAGAACCTGTATTAGCCTTAGACATCTAATTATTTGGGCTCTTAATTCTGTGCCATGATAAGGAATTTTGCTGCTCAGTTGCACAAGAAATGAAATTGTCTGTACCATAATCTTATTAATAGTTCTGCTGGTAATGTTCATAATCCCTTCACAATTTTAAAAACTGAAAACTATCAGGTATCTTTAAGTGTGTGTATTCTGAGAACAAAAGCATTTCCTTTGATAAGCTGACCGGTACTGTTACTTTGTAGTGTGTTTGAGCACGGTATCTTGTTTTGTAACAGTAACAGTTTCAGGAAACTTGGAAAAGCCAAGCTAGTGCTTCTGCACAAGTCTTCCACTCCCTTTTTTGCCTTTTACTGCAGATATATATATAATTTATATGAGTTCTGACCATTACCAGACTTATTTAGTAAGCTGCTGTGTTAACATTTCTGCCAGGAAACCCTCGCATCGTTTTCTGCTAGATTAATGAGTTAAATCAATGCACTGAATGTCTTGACAAGTAGCAGAATTAGCACCAGGGATGGAATAGGATGTCTTAGCCAGGATTGGTATATGGGAGAAGAGAAGTCTAAGAGTGGGAAAAGTGTGAAACAAGACTTAACCTTTTTGGCAGTATTAGACTGTTGATGTGTTCAACTGCAGTCTGTTAAACAGTTTGCTGTGTGTTTACTCAGTTTAATGTGATTTTAGTGGTTATATATGACCATGATGATTACCTCAGATTTTGTGAATATTTTACACTTCTGTACTGTTATGGAGATAATGAGGCCTAATTTTATAGACTGTCATTCACTTTTACCATCATAAAATAGTCTTCCTGAATTTTGTGATGGAGTCCGGTTTCTCATGTTAAGTAAATAGAGAATTTTTCTTTGAACAACAGGGAGGAGGAGTTGCTGCAAACAGTGATGAGAGATACGTCAAAGTGGTTTAGGTCTTTTCATTTTGCTCTTACGCTAATAATTGAAAATAAAATAAAACATTATTGTAAGTACAACTAACAACTGAATTAAAATTGGATAGAATACTAGTAGTCTTTTAAGCAGCAAGAGACATACGATCAGAAGAAGGTGAAGTCCAGGCCTGTAAGTCCATCTGTAGTAAAATTTTCTCTCTTTCTGCTGTGAGAATATTTTTGGGGAGAGGGGTTGTATGTTTGTGGGTTTTTTAATTTACAAAAGTAAGTGGGTTTTGCTGTAATTGAAATTACAAAATCAGGTTTTCAAATTACTGAACACAAGGAAGTTGTGGAAATGTCTTGTGCAAAATTAAAAGTATATAGATAAAACTATCACTGAACAGCGGTTCAGGAAATGTACAAGAAAATCAGAATTATCACTGGATGTCTTGATGTCATTTTTCCAGATAGTGGTATTTTACCTCCCTCACTTTATTTGCCTAAAAATCAAAACTATTCTAAGCTTTTAATCATAATCCACAGTTATCCATCATAATAGGACAACATCATGCAGAGTTACACATCAGAAGAGGATGTGTAATTCTAGTTTCTGTTCAAGTAATTAAACCTTTGAAGCAATCATTTTTTTTATTTCTGCTGTTAATACTTGATATATTGATTTTAAGTAAATTGCCACATATTAGTGTCCTGCCTGCAAATTTTAGAGAGGCAGATTAGTCTCAGCATGTGCCTGGAAGATTGCCAGAGCTCTGGTAGTGGTTTTCTTGCCCGATCTGATTGCTCTTTTGATGCTCTGTGTTGCGTCAGTGGACTTCTGCTCGAGCAAGTGGGGCCAGGTCCTATAATTCTAACCATCTGTTGTAGAAGTCTTGTATCAGATATGTGTGTCTAAGTAAATACAACAATCGCCACCTAGTTTTCATGGAAATCTTCAAAATTTCATTACTTGAGTATAGTGTAATGAAAAACTTAATGCTAGTACAGGTCAGTAGTAATCTCTCACTGAGAAGTAGCGTTTTTCTTAATTTGACAGGTGTGTCACTTTATTGAAGAACTACTAAAGCATTTAAAACTTGCCAGTCTGGAAAAGATAACCATTTGAGACTACTGCATTATTTTGAATGAAAGACTTTTGTTCCACTGCTTAGAGAAAGCACAACACAAACGCCCCCCTGCTTATGAAGTAAATAATCATCTACGTGAAATGTCAGGAACTGTAGAGATAGAACACGAAGTAATTGGTACAAATGGAAAGAAGGCAAGTTAGGTTAGATATTGGGAAGACATTCATTACTCGGAGAGTGGCAAGGCACCTGGAACAGGCTGCCCAGGGAGGCTCTGGGTGCCCCAACCCTGGCAGCATTGGTTTTGAGCGATCTGGTCTAGTAGGAGTTAGCATGGAGGTTGGGACTAGATGATCTTTAATGTCCCTTCCCATGCCTTAACATTCTGTGGTTCTATTCTTTGTGTCCATCCACAGAAATTTAAGAATGATACAGCCTATTTCATGGGGAGGGAAGATGGTTAGTAAAAAACATTAAATAAGAGTATGCACAGATAGAAGGCTGCTCTAGATCTGTCTTTAGAACATGCAAAGTATTAATTAAATCTGGAATTTTGAAATGTGTAAGCATTAGCTTTGTAGGTTGGATTAATTACTTATTGTCTTCTCCCAATACAGCCAGCAGCCAGCCTCGGGTGTAGCCTATTCCCATCCGACCACAGTTGCCAGCTACACTGTCCACCAGGCTCCAGTGGCAGCCCACACGGTCACTGCAGCCTATGCCCCAGCCGCAGCCACGGTGGCGGTGGCCAGGCCTGCCCCGGTGGCTGTGGCAGCCGCTGCCACAGCTGCTGCCTATGGCGGGTATCCCACGGCACACACAGCTACAGACTACGGCTACACGCAGCGGCAGCAGGAAGCTCCACCTCCACCACCTCCTGTCACCACGCAGAATTACCAGGTAGGTTCCTGCTGATTTTTAAGTGGTACTTAAGGAAGAAGAAGCCTGTTTGGAAAAGGACATGTGATTTTGTGAAACTACTGCTGTAAAGAAAAGCACTGTCTTGCGTTAGCTTAGATGTTGCCTTGGTGTGCAGTAAACTGGGTCATGAAGCTGAAAAGAATGTTCCAGTAAAAATTTTCAGTAGAGGTATAAAGTTCCTTTGTCAGATTACTGGGTGCCACTGGAGTCTAGTAGCAAGGCTGGGAGGACAGAAAATTGCCCTAGGAGATAAACTACCCTGTAGGTAGTTTCTGGATATCCTCTCCTGAGAGCCCTGCCTAACCTTCTGTGGATACAGGCTTTTGCTCTCTGTCCCCTTCCATTTTGAAATACTATGTTTCTTGCAATAATCCTACAACTTTTTTAGTCCTGAACTTATCAAGGCATTATCTAGATTCTAATTAGCATTTTATTTTATTTAAAAGGACTATATCATTGTTGCACATTCTCAATTCTTTTGTACAGCTTCTGTAGTTTGTTATACATTATGAGGTCAGTTAATAGATATATTTGGGAAAAAAGAGAGTCGCCTGAACTAAATAAAATAATGCCTGTTTGCACAGGTTGAATGAAAAAAGATTTTGTTTTTGTATTTCTTGAAATTAAAAAGAATTTTAATACATTAGTATGTTTCAGCTCTAGTAGTTCATGCCTTACTCCCCCTCAGTTGATCAACTCTCTGTGCTTTACCATAAACATGGTGAGGATGAGAAAACATATGTACATGCATGTAGTGGCTTCCAGGTCACTTCCTTCTAAGTTTATTAGAGATCTGCTGAGTTTTAAGGGTGTCACATGAGCTACTTGCCTTGCCTTTATAGACTAGTTACGGTTCCCTAATGAACTAGTTGATACACCAAAAAATAAAAAAGGCTTTAAAAGTACCATTTTCATACTCTAAAAAGCATAACCAAGATAATGTTGTTAATGATGAGATTTTTAAAGCCAAGATAGGCTCGTGTTTGTACCCTTCAGAGTTTATTTAGCCGTGTAGAAATTCATGTTTTGTAGAGATTGTGGTGTGTTTTTTCTTAATATTTCACAGAAATAGAATCTGATACAGTCATTAAAAACTATTGAGAGTAGATGCTTTTCAAAAATAATTTGGTAGAGAAAATGCTTAATAGCATGAGGATAATTCCTGTATTGAGCCTGTAAAAACCCCCCATTAGGGCTGTTTCAGGCCTGAAGTATTTATGAAAGTAAATTTAATTTCTCTGATGCATTTATTTGTATATACTGTATGTGTAGATGGGGAGTTTTTATTTCACTTGACTCAGCCAGAAGACCGAGTTAATTTGACTCTGCTGATGACTTCAATTACTCTAGCTATATACCTACAGGTGGTTTCTGTGTTTTGAATTCTTAGGATTCCTACTCCTACGTTCGATCTACCGCCCCGGCTGTGGCTTACGACAGCAAACAATATTATCAGCAGCCAACCGCGACCGCGGCGGCCGTGGCTGCTGCTGCCCAGCCACAGCCCTCAGTGGCTGACTCCTACTACCAGACAGGTGGGTGGCATGGTTCAAGCTGCTTTCCGTACTCACAGGCTTGTCAACTACTTTAAGCCTTAAAAATAGTTGTTTGCGTATTTCACGTTATCTTCATTTTTTGTTTTAAGTTTTGTCATGTAGTCACTGTCACTGTGTAGAAAGTTTTTCTGTGCCTAGTAGAACTTCAACACTTGTGACATTGCCGTAAGTAGTTGTCTCTGAGGTTTGGACTGCCACTAAATACACTCAAAACCTACTTCTAGGCAAAGTTCTCACTCATTTGTCTAGAAGCGTTGCTGAAGTCGATTGAGATAATCAATGTTGTATTCAGTTGATAACTTGGCTAGAAATCCTCTTTTAATTCTCTAGCTACTTCATGGATATAATTCTTTAATTATTTGTGCCATGATTCCTACAAAGCATGAATCCTGCTTAGGTTTTTTTTTTCCATGTAGAAATAATAAGAAAGCTTAGGTGTGCTTTGGTTTAGAGTATTCTAGTAAAACTGTTGGATAAGAAGGTTGTTTAAAACCATATTAAAAACATGATAGCACAGTTAAAAATAAACAAATAAATTTAAGGCTTACTTCTGGGAGAAGTGACTTGATTGAGATACATGGTGTACAGTGCATAGCCATGACAGTTAAGCAACCCAATGACAACATAAAAAATCAAAACAAATGAAACAAAACCACTAAAACAAACACCCACTTTTTACGTATTTGTTCACCAGCATATTGTTAATTTTCCCTTAAGATGGTTTGCATTTCACTCGACTAAAACATGCCAATGTTGGTACACTTGTATTTTCTATCTTCATTAGCTCCAAAAGCAGGATATAGCCAAGGAGCAACTCAGTACACCCAAGCCCAGCAAACACGGCAAGTGACAGCTATAAAACCTGCAACCCCAAGTCCAGCAACAACGACGTTTTCCATATATCCGGTGTCCTCGACTGTGCAGCCAGTGGCAGCTGCAGCCACTGTTGTTCCATCCTATACTCAGAGTGCGACATACAGCACAACAGCAGTAACTTACTCTGGTAAGATTTTGCATGTTTTGTTGCTGGGATCTTAGCAGTTGTTGCAGAAGAGTTTTCAATGCTCAGAATTTTAGCATTTAGCAGAATTACATCATAGTCTGCTGAGAAGTATCGAACAGTTCAGTCATTACAATGGCAGAATGTTTTGCTGTATCTTTAAAAGAGGTTTGATGCCTTATGTGCCTGTTTTGTTACATGTGAGAATATACAAAGTGCTGGCATTGCTACCTTAGCAGTGACTTATTCTAAGGTGAAAAGGAAAAAACTGAGAATATAAAATGAAAGGAAATGCATCCACACAGATGTTACTCCCGGGAAATGGGAAGGGTGCATGCAATTACAAGGACAGGGGGGAACAGTTCATTATAAATCTTTTAAGTTTGGGTTGTCCTGACCCAAAGTGGGATGAAAAACGTGCGCTGAAAAGACCTTTATTCAACCATTAGGAATCCAAAACATAGTTAAAGATGAAAATATAGTAGCTTCATAGCCATACATGGTAATTAACTGGCATGTTATACCTACCCTGAATTTTTTGTTTTCTTTGGTTTCCTGCTTTAAAAGGGATTTTAATACTTCCTTGAGACAGAGCGTGATTTCCTTGATTTATTCTACTAGAAATCAAGGACTGTGTAGCCAGATTTTAGTGAGTAAAGCATCTTCTCTGTACCAAAACAACTTCAATCACTGAAATAGGATGTAATAACACTAGACATTCTGTCTTTTATCTTCATTTTTTCCCCTTCCTCTGCATATTAGCAGTCCTTGCCATTTGGAAACGTGAACAGCAAATCTGATTCTAGAAGATTGCTTTCTTCATGTGGCCTTTGTGGCCAGCTTTTACTAAAATTCTTGTTCCATCATACTCAATCTTACCAGATGTACCAGGAAATTTCATATGTTCTCTAGGGATGCTTTGATATATGTAATATAACTGTGTGTCTGCAAAGACGTGTCTAGAATTGAATATATTCCAACACAATTGGTGGCTGTGTATTTGTCTACTGTGAAACATGAAGCCAAATTCTGGACTGCCTGACAAGGTCTCAGTGGATTACTTACATCTTGCCTTGCCCCTCAGCTGTTATGCAACATGATTTGAATTAGTGTATTATGTAATTGATACATTATATATGGTGATGTAACATTTGTTTTTATTTTAATTTTACAGGTACCTCCTATTCTGGCTATGAAGCTGCAGTGTATTCAGCTGCATCGTCCTATTACCAACAGCAGCAGCAACAGCAGCAGAAACAGGCTGCAGCAGCAGCTGCTGCTGCTGCTGCAACAGCTGCTTGGACAGGGACCACCTTTACTAAAAAGGCACCATTCCAAAATAAGCAACTGAAACCAAAACAGCCTCCCAAACCGCCCCAGATCCACTACTGTGACGTTTGCAAGATCAGCTGTGCTGGACCACAGGTATCTGTATTATGTATTACTCTACTATACTTAATTCTATTATACTTCATTNTAGGTCTCAGTTAGGTCACCCCAAAACCTCCTCTTTTCCTGGCTGA
>VZTR01018926.1:0-11326 GCA_013400775.1 Chaetops frenatus
TGTGCCCCACCGCCCCCTCCTGCGCTGTCACTGAGTCTCTTTGTCCCGCAGAGAGATGCCAAGGGCCAGTACCTGTTTGACCTTCTCTGCCACCACCTGAACCTGCTGGAGAAGGATTACTTCGGCATCCGCTTTGTGGACCCCGACAAGCAAAGGGTGAGAGAGAGCCCCTCCTGCCCGGGCTGGGGGAGCGGGGCTCAGGCTTGTCCTGGCAGCCAAAAACCGGCGCATGAGGCAGAGATCCGGAACAAAATCACCTTTAGGCAGTGGTAAGGGGCTGTTCCCCTGCAGCTCTGCCCCGCCCTGGGTGCTCCGATGGGATCGTTCCTTTGCCCAGGGGAGAGGTCCCTACTCATGGCCCCCTGAGCCTCCCGGGGACTCGCCAGGGAGGGGTCTGGGATGCACCCAGGCTCTGGCAGCAGCTGCAGCCCCGGTGTCCCGGCTCCCCCTGGGCCCTGGCAGGGGTGTATGCGCCGGAGGGGCTCTCCCGGCAGGGCTGAGGCATCCCGGAGTTTGCAGAGTCAGAGAACGCGGTGCTGTTGTGAAGGGAGGTCCCCCGGCAGCGGGTCTGCAGGGCCATCCCTGGCACAGATTCACGTTTTAACACCGAGATTAGGCCACTTGACAGCTCTGTGCCGAGGATCCAAACGCTGGAGTGCTGCCTCGGGCGATGGAGAGTGAGAGGAGCCGGAGTGCAGGAGCCGGCCTGAGGCAGCTCCCGGCACGGGCCCGTGTCCTGCCGGTCCCGGGCAGCTGCAGCGGGGCCAGAGGATGGGACACGGACCCAGCCAGCTGGATCCCCACGCCAGGGCTGTGTGGGTGAGCCCTGCCCCTTCCCTGGGGTTCATTAAACAGGGCTGGAGCTCTGCCCAGAGCCCGTGCTGTCCCTCTTTGCCGTTGGAGCCCTGAGGCCGTGAACTTCGGGCTCCAGACACAGCTATTGATAACAGCCTTGTGTGGTGCTCCCCGCTGATCGATAGCAGCTACAGAACAACCAGTTCCAGCTCCCGGGGTTCCTCTGCCACGGCTGTAGCCGGGAGCAGCCGATGCTGAGGCAGGAGCTGGGCAGGGAGCTGCTGCTGCTCCCTCGCTGTGGATGGAGCCTCCTGTTCCCCCCAGCTCCCTTCCAGGGGCACTCACTGACACTCAGGCGGCCTTTCTCACCCAGAGCAGATCCTTCCTCTTTCTCATCCTCCCCACCTTGTCAAACCATGACTGCCAGGCTTTAATTACCTTTCTTTCCTTTCAGCATTGGCTGGAGTTTACCAAGTCGGTTGTGAAGCAGATGCGGGGTGAGTGCTGCAGGTGGTCTGGGGCAGACTGGGTGCTCCTTCCATCTTTGCTGTATTCCCATTTTCTCCAGCCTGTCCCCTCTGGAACAGGTTCCCCCAAAAGCTGTTCTGGTGGGTTGGGAGCAGCATTGTCCCCAGCAGCCCCACGGCAGCCACAGCCAGCACAGAGCAGCGGCCTCTGTGGAGGCCAGGGCAGGGATGATGGGGGTGAGGAGGTGAGATTTGGGTGGTGGGTAGACAGAGCCACTGGCACTCCCCCACAGCTTTATCAGGGACATCTGCTCTTGCTGTGGGCACTGCAGTGAGGAGTGTGGCCCTGCCTGTCTGCCCCCCTCTTTACCAAGGGCAGTTTGGGGGGAACGAGGCAGGCAGGTGAGACCCTGAGTGGCACCTGACTGGGGCAGGCTGGTTCAGGGGTGAAGGGGACAAGCCTTTGGTGACACTTTGGTGTCCCTGCTCTCTGCAGCCCAGCCTCCCTTCACCATGTGCTTCCGTGTCAAGTTCTACCCCACGGACCCCGCGGCGCTGAAGGAGGAGATCACCAGGTGAGGAGGGGCCCTGCGGGGTGGGGGGGACCGGCCAGCCCTGGCAGCGGGGCGTGGCCGAGGCAGGAGCACACGGACAAACTTGTCTTTGTTTCGTAGTCAGGAAACAGGCACAGCCACCGGGATTTCCCAGCCAGCCTGGATGCTTTGGGATTGTTCCTGCCGTGGGGGAAAAGCATGGGAACCCTCACCTGTGCCGAGCCAGCACCTGGAGCTGCCGGGCTTGGTGGGGAGCACAGGCTGAGGGTGGGGAGGCCCTGGCACAGGGTGCCCAGAGCAGCTGTGGATCCCTGGAAGTGTCCCAGGCCAGGTTGGAAGGGGCTGGGAGCACCCTGGGATAGCAGAAGGTGTCCCTGGCGTGGCAGGAGGTGGAATTGGGTGGACTTTAAGGCCCTTTCCCTCCTGAACCGTGCCGGGGTTCTGTGATGAAAGCCCCTGGCTTGCTCTTTGGCTGCAGTCAGTTCCAGACCCGCATTCCAGGGCAGAGCACTCCGAGCACGGCCCCGGCTCGGCAGCACAACCCCCGCCGCTGCTCAGCCTCCTCCACTTCAGAGGCAGCCACGGGTGCCCTGCCCGAGCACGTCCCCAGCTCGGGGTGTCAGGAAGGGTTTGAGTGTCCCCAGGTGCCCTGGCAGGTCCTGGCAGCTGCCAGCCGTGTCCCTCTGACGTGGGGAGCGCTGGGCCGGGAGCTGCCGTGCGCAGCCTGACAGCACAGCCTCTCCCCAGCCTCTGTCTTTAGGGGCTCTTCGTGCTGCTCCTCCTGCCAGCAGCAAGGACACGAGGAGCCCGCACGGGGCAGCCACAGCAGCTTTGCAAAATGAGCCGTGGCTGTGGATCTGCAACAGCCCTGCCTGGGGCAGCCCTGCCTGGAGATCTGGAGCTGGAGCCGCCACTGACGGCTTCTGAGCTGGCACCTTCTGCACAGGGACAGCCCAGAGCCCCCTCCAGGGCCTAAAGAGATCTGGAGAGGGACTTTGGACAGGGGTCTGCAGGGGCAGGCCAAGGGGGAGTGGGTCCCCACTGCCACAGGGCAGGCTGAGGTGGGATAGGGGGGAGAAGTTCTTCTCTGTGAGGGTGGTGAGGCCCTGGCACTGCAGCAACCTGGTCTAGTGCATCCCTGCCCATGGCAGGCAGTGCAGTACAGGGAATTTCCTCCCAAAACCTCGTCTAACTCTGCCTTCTGTCACCCTGCCCGGTCCAGGCTGAGGCCCCCATGCAGGCGAGCTGCCCCTGCTTGCTGCCCTTTGAGGTCTGCCTGCAGCTGCAGCTGGAACCCAGGCTTACAATTCACTGTTCCCTGGACCGAGTCCACTTTAATTCCAGGGTTTCTCTTTAATGTATTTTATCTGTGAAAATTAATGGTTTACCTCACCATAAACTCAGATTTGAGCAATGAGGTATGACCAAGGACTGCAGAGTGCCAGTCTGGTTATTTAAATTTGTATCTGAGTGTTCCACTGTGCTCCTTCACTCCATGACTTATGTTTTACCAGCCAAAGGTTTTCCCAAATGCCACATGATGCAGTCCAAAATGTTACTTGGGTTTAAATTTATTGGGATATGTAATTTTTCCAAAATAGTTTGTCCTTCAGCTGGGCACGGAGATGGGGTGGGGAGCACAGGAGTCAGCTCGCCCTGGCTGATGCAGGGCTGGTCACGGCGAGCACAGAGGAGGGAAGTGGGAGCATCCACCAAGACCTGGAAGGACACAGAAAGTTTGGGAAGGAGAAAATCACGTTATGGGGAAGCTGAACTGGGAAATGCAGCAGGCACTGGTGGGCTCTAGATCAGGAGACCCCCTTGAGAGCATGGGGCACCTCAGCTGGGCTGGGGCTGGGAGCTGAGTGAAGAAACACGATGGGTATCCAGGTGGATGGAGATCTGCACCAGCCCTGGGGTCATGTGCTGCCCCCAGAGCAAGCACAGTGTACCTGGAACACCACGGGCTGGAACAGGGCTGGGGTGTGAGGATCTGAGCCCCAGTCCCGGCCAGGATCAGCCCAGCCAGTGCCACGCTGGCTAAATGGGCTGCAGGGACAGAGATGCCAGAGCAAGCGTGTGGTGGCAGCATTCCATGTCTAAATTGGCTGCTTGGGTGATTTAAACTGTGCTTAAGAAAGGGGCTCTCCTGCTGTCCCCAGGTACTTAGTGTTCCTGCAGATCAAGAGGGATCTGTACCACGGGCGGCTGCTGTGCAAGACGTCGGACGCGGCGCTGCTGGCTGCCTACATCCTGCAGGGTAAGGGCTGCAGGCCTCCCCTCCTCCTGCCAAGGAGCCCAGGCCTCCCCTCCTCCTGCCAAGGAGCCCTGCCATCATTGCACTGGCAGCAGCTCACTGCACCTGCAGCACCCATGGCACCCACGGGCGCTGGGCTGGGGAGGGGGAGGACGGGCCCTGGGCTCTCACGCCTGTGCTGGGGGCACGGTGTCCCCAGGAGCAGCCCCCGGGCTCACCCGGCCCCTGCCCTCCTGCCTGTGCTCCTGCCTGCCCCTGCAGCTTGAGGGATTAATGAATTTGGGGCAGTGACCATCTGCTGCCAGGTGATGGCCACACAAACAGCGAAATTAACTGGGTGCCGTTGCTGCCTGGCAAATGATCCCTCCCCGTGGGGAGCACGGCGGGGCTGGAGCAGCTGAGCCCTGGCTGGGTGCGGCCAGGCTGGGGATGCACTCTGTGCTCTGGTCGTGCTGCTCCTCCCAACTGGACCTGTCTCCCACCAGCTGAGATTGGGGACTACGACCCGGGGAAGCACCCAGAAGGCTACAGCTCCAAGTTCCAGTTCTTCCCCAAACACTCGGAGAAGCTGGAGAGGAAAATCGCAGAGATCCACAAGTCGGAGCTGAGGTACAGGAGCTGCAGGGCTGGGGATGCTCAGGGCACTTTTGTCCCTGTTTGGGGTTTTCACTCTCACCGTGGGCTGAGCCCTGGTCCCCCTCCTCGGTCACATCCAGCTGGGACCTGCTCCCACCTCAGCCAGCACAGCCCAGGGGATTTTCAGGTGGGGACAGTGACCAGTGCCCTCATAAAGCCCCTCCTGCCCTCACCCTCACCAGGGGTGTGAGGTGTAGAGACCAGCAGCAATCCCCATTGTCCCATGGCACTGCCAGTGCCTCTGGAGCTGTGTCCTGAAGGGTTCCCAGGGAGGGGAGTTCAACTTCCCAAAAACCCACCAGAGCTGTGTCCTTACGTGCCAGGGGCTGCTGCCTTCTGCTGCCAAACTCCCCTTTCCTTCCCCCTCCAGATGAGATGCTTGTGCTGCAAGTAGGGAATTCACCCCTAAATTTGGCAGGTGCCTTTCTTTTGACCCTTCCCAGTGCTGCCAGTCCAGCGTGGCTCCTGTGGGTGCAGCTGGCAGGAGGGGATGGGCTGGGCTTCAGCGCTGGGCTCCTGCTGCTCCCATAAAAATCTGATTGGAATGTGCTGTGGCTGATGCTTCATCATTAACAGAACCCCTGGAGCTGCCTTTCACCTTCCTGTCTTCCATGGAAAATTCTTTTTTTTCTCCTGGTTTTTCCCTCCTGCAGTGGGCAGGCACCAGCCACTTCAGAGCTGAATTTTCTCAGGAAAGCCCAGACTCTGGAGACCTACGGGGTTGATCCACACCCGTGCAAGGTAAAACAGTTCCTAAACCAATTCCTTAGGCTGTTGCTGGGGTTGGATTCCTCCCTGCAGCCAGTGATGACCCACAGAGGTGCCAGGGGCTGTCCCAAGGGCATTTGTCACCTGCCAGCAGCTCTGGGCTGTGGTCAGGGGGCCGTGCTGAGCCCATCAGCCTTGTCCAGCCTCAGCCCCATCCCAGGCACTGTGAGAGGGGAGAGGGGAGGGTGAGCGCTCTGAAACCCTTCCAGGAGTACCAGAGAAAGCATTTTCAGTGCAGACAGCTGTGCCAGGGTGGTCGATCCTCTCCCGCAGAAGCAGGACTTTGGAGGCAAGAACCAGGTCAGTGACGTGGCTGAGGAGCCACCAGGCATTAATCTGTCTGGGGCAGCCCATCCCTCTGCCCTGCCCAGCCCATAATCCAGTTTGCTGCTGGAAATGCTCTTTATTGACTGAGGATGTCACTGCATGTGGCTCTCTGGTCCCTGGTAATCCCATCACATGCAGATGGATGTGGGATACAAAGCAGGCAGCAAATTCTCCTCTCGGGCAGTGCCTGTGCTGGGGTTTTTCCATGAATTGTGCCACATAAACACACAGTTGCAGTAAACTGGGGGGGTTCCCCATTCATGGGCAGCTTCTGAGTACCAGCTGCCCAACAAGTACCCAAGTGGTTGCTTTGCTCTGAATTCCCTCTAAAAGCAGCAGCTGCTAATTCACTGAAAGGATCTGGAAACCAAGGTTAAATGAAACTGATTCTGCTCTCTCTTCTCCAGTGGATTGTGGAAAGGTTTGGACGAGGGGTTGCCCCCTCTCACCTCTCACTCAGTTCAGTGTCTCTTGACTCAATCCTGTCTGAAGTTTTCATGGTTCTCTCACAGTAGTGTTCTCCCCAAAAAACAAACACAGAGAAAGGTCTTCCTTTCTTAAGCAGGGCTCACCTGTGTCCTGGGCTGTCCTTGGTACTGGTTTTTTGTGTAAATCCCCTTAGGAATCTATGTTTGCATGAGGATAACAGGGGTCCCTCTGTTTCTCTGTTTCATGTGATGGACAGAACTTCTGG
Source organism: Chaetops frenatus (assembly GCA_013400775.1). NCBI lineage: Eukaryota > Metazoa > Chordata > Aves > Passeriformes > Picathartidae > Chaetops > Chaetops frenatus. Next base: position 6,499 of record VZTR01018926.1, read on the forward strand.
CCTGGCCAAAGAGAACCATGGAATAGTTTGGGTTGAAAAAGCCCTCAAACACCATCAAATCCAACCATTCCCCAGCACTGCCAAAGCCACCACTAAACCCTGTCCCTGAGTGCCACACCCACACATTTTTTTTGAGCCCATGTAGGGTTCTGTGCCCCATTTAGCACCCCTGGCCCCTCCCAAGCCCCTGCACTCCCGGGAGGATGGATCCTTCTGCCATTCCTTTCCTGGAGGTTCTCCCAGATCTGGGAAAGAGCCAAAGCACTCTGGGCAGCCCAGGGGCTGAGCTGTGGCTGCTTTGTGCACAGACACTCAGGAATGTCCCTCCTGTGCCAGCCAGGGCTGCAGCATCCCCAGGGCATGAGGTTTGGGCTTCCCCCCTTACCTGGGCAGGTGCTGGGCTGAGGGTCAGCACTCTCTGCCTTTGGCCATTCAGCCCTGACAGCTGAGATGGACTTTGGTTCTGAGCATCCCTCAGATCCCTCTGGGTATCTGCTGGCCAAAATCCCCCAGGATGAGTCCAGCCACTGCTGCTGACCCACAGCTGTTTTTACAGTCCAGCCTGTTTTTCCCTGTGCACAATGCAGTCACAGTCCCTTCCCTGGAGTCCTTGGGATTGGGTTAAAGAGCTGGCACTAATTAATGGGTCTGGACTGGCTCGGTGCCACGCAGGGCACAGGCTGGGCAGGGCTCCGAGGCAGGGAAGTACAGCTGGGGGTTATCATGTTCTGGGTTAATTGCTATATATAATATCTATATATTTAGGACTTGGACGTCAGTGATCCTTGTGGGTCCCTTCCAACTCAGGATATTCTATGATAATGTAATAAATAACCATGGTAAATTATATATATGATAGTAATTATATATTCCAAATAAACAGTGTATCTCTATATTATAACTATATGTATTTACCCAGAGCAGAATAGTTACAATATATACTATATACACATTAATTGCAACAAGAATAACATGGTACTACAGGAATAGCATAAATCCTATATATGTCAGTATGGCATTTAATCTAGATGATAGATGAGTGTAAGGTGCTGCTGGCAGGGCTGGCCCCCAGGGTGGTGCCGTGCCCAGCTCTGGGGCAGAGGGGGTGGCAGCTGTGCCCTCTTGCCCCGCAGGACGTGTCCGGCAACGCCGCCTTCCTGGCCTTCACCCCCTTCGGCTTCGTGGTGCTGCAGGGCAACAAGAGAGTTCACTTCATCAAGTGGTGAGTTCCCCCCGTGGGGTCCCGTGGCTCCCGGGGTGTCCCCCGGGGTGTCCCCCGGGGTATCCCCTGAGGGGTGGCTGGAGTGCGGGCACCGGGCAGCGCTCGGTGCACCCAGAGCTCTGCTGGGCCCAGGCTCGTTATTCTCTGCCTTTGTCCCCGTGAAACTTCACTGTCCCCATGTCGGCCACGTCCCCAGCCCTCCCAGTCCCCGGGAGCGTCTCCCAGCTGCCGCTGGGTCACTGCAGGGTGCCCGGGTTTGGCCGTGTGCCCCTGGCAGCTGGCACTGCCACCGGCCGGTGTCCGTGGGACGAGCCCCCGCTGACCCCCAGCTCCCCCCCCGGGCTGCCCCCCATTCCTGCCATGGGTTTGTGAGCCAGGGCTGCTCTCGGCACCCCGTGGCACCTCCTGGGGTGGAAAACAGGCTCTGAGGGCTGCCCTGCTGCCATTCCAACCACTGTGAGCAGCACGGTGCCACGAGCCGGCCGGGCTGGGCGGGCTCTGCACAGCTCCCACCTGCCCGTCCTTGTCCCTGCAGGAACGAGGTGACCAAGATGAAATTCGAAGGGAAGACTTTCTATCTGTACGTAAGTCAGAAGGAGGTGAGTGCTTCCCCTTCCCGTGGTTCCTCCTGAGGGTTCTCCAGGAAGGTGGCAGCAGCGTCACCCCGGCCCTGCAGGGCAGGGACATGGGGACAGTGGCAGCAGCTGCAGCTCCGTGCCGGTGCTGGGGTCACCTCCCTGCTCCTGCTGGTGCCCAGATCTGGGCATTGCACCCCACAGCCCCCCTTAGCCCCAGGCCAGGCCACAGCGGGGCCTCTGCCAGGACCCCCCCAGCTCCTGGCCATGCCCTCCCTCGGGATTATTCCCAAGGTGCTTCTCCATTGCCATCACCCCTCAAAGGCAGCCAGAACACCTCTGGCTGGAGTTGGCTCCCACAGGAGCCTGCTCCAGGAATTTTTTAGAAACCCTGTGTTCCTGGCTGTTCCCAAAGGCTGGGGGCAGAGTGGGAGGTGTGGGCACTGGAGCTGCCCATCCCTCATGCCAGCTGCTGCACCAGGCTGATCCCTGCATCCCAAAAAGCTCCAGAGCAGGATCTGTCCATGCCAGAGCCTCTTTCCAGCTCTGCCTGCTCCATTCTTCACCTGTGGGATGAGCAGCACTCCCTGTTCTCCCCCCTGACTCCCTGTCCTTCTCCTTTAGGAGAAGAAGATTGTTCTCACCTATTTTGCCCCGACACCAGAAGCCTGCAAGCACCTCTGGAAGTGTGGGATTGAGAACCAGGCTTTCTACAAGTAAGTGCTGCTCTGTGGGGTGCCCTGCAGCCCCCAGGGGTTGGTGCAGGCACCGGAGTTGGTCACTGGCCCTGTGGGTTGGTCACTGGCCCTCATCCCAGTGGCCCTGGCAGAGCCACCAGCCACCCAAAGCACCGGTGCCCCTGCACGGGGGTCTCTGCCCTGCGAGGTGTTCCCCTTTCCCAGCCCCTCTGTGCTCATGCCTCCTCAGCAAGCTCTCATCAGGAAATGATAACTAATTATTTGGGATGAAGCCTGGAATGCCAAGCAGCACCATCCTGTTCATGCCATACTTAACCCAGGCTGCTTTGTGCTTGGTAATGAGTTTTATTTTAATCAGCAAGCTGTGAGACAGAGCATGCCATGCATTCCCACCGGGAATTCTGCAATCAGCAGCTGCAATCAGCAGGTTTCACTCCTCATTACATGAACATGAAACGAAATTGCAATATTGCTTTACAAATCTCTCTGTGATTAATGGTGGCAGTGAAGCACGGCTGGGTTGTGCCCCCAGTGGGTGGACTCTGGGCTGGGCTGAGGTGCTGCTGGGCACTCCTGGCCTGAGGGATCAGCTCCTGTGGGATGGGGAGGAGATGGGGTGGTCCCTCTGGTCAGCTTTGCCCACCCTGCAAGTGCCCACCTGCCCAGGAGGGGCTGAGTCTGTCACCCTGTGACTCCCAGCCCATGGGGGGCTTCCAGCCCCCTGGAGAGCATCAGTCCCTGCTCATGGGGGTCACTGCTGGCCCTGGGGTCCCGGTGGGAGCTGTGGCCCCAGCCTCCTCTGGAGTCCTTGGCAGTGGGTCCGTCCTGGACACGCTCCTGCTGCCAGCAGGGATGAGCTGTGCTGGCAGAGGTGGCTGCAGGGGCTCCTGTCCCTCCAGCCAGTGCCACCCACGGCAGCGGGTTCACTCCTGGTGACGTTCCACACCTCCAGGGCTCTGCTGCTGTCACCTGGCCTGGCTGCCGTTGGCTCCCAGGGCCTGGCCAGCAGGGCAGGGCTCTCACAGCGCTCCTGGTGCCGTTGCAGGTTGGAGAAGTCGAGCCAGGTGCGGACGGTGTCCAGCAGCAACCTGTTCTTCAAGGGCAGCCGCTTCCGATACAGGTGAACAGGGGCCCCGGGGGCAGCTCCTGGCTGTGCCGTTGGGTGCTCCTTTGGAGGAGCTCTGGGGAGCAGTTTGGGGCTGCAGCAGCCCGGGGACACCTCAGGATGTTCCAGAGAGCCCCCCATTGCAGCACTGACCCCACCAGGCCACCTCTGCCCCTGTCTCTGTGTCACAGATGCCACCCCCATCCCCAGCCTCACTGGAGAAGTTTTGGAGGGACAGGAGTGGAGGGTGGGGGAGGATGGGGGATTTGGGGTTTGAGAACAACAAGGCATGAAACAAATCACGATTATCCCTAAATCACTGCACTGAGTTGCCAGAGCAAGAGCCTGGGCCTGGGACCTGGTGTGTGCAGGATGAGACAGCCCGGTGTGTCCCCAGGACTGAGGTCACAGTGCTGGCACCCTCCTGGCTGGCACGGGAGGAGCTGGACCCCCGTGCTGTGTCCCTCTCAGCTGAGGGGAGGTGACCCCCTGGTGTCCAGCATCCCGTGCTAGAAGAGGCAGCAAAATGGGGTGGCAGAGGTGTCAGCCCAGCCTTTCCGAGCTCCTCCATCGCCCCCATTCCAACAAATATTCCTGCTTTCCCCTGGAGCTGGGCGGGGAGGGGCCCGGGCTGTGCAGGGTGTGGCTGCCAGGGCCTCACCTCTGCCGGTCTTGCCCCACCTGCAGCGGCCGCGTCGCCAAGGAGGTGATGGAGTCCAGCGCCAAGATCAAGAGGGAGCCCCCCGAGATTCACCGGTAAGAGCCCGGCAGCTCCCGGGGGCGGAGAGGGGTGGGAGCGTGGCCGGAGCGCTGCCCTGTGCCCGCGGCACTGGCTCCGGCCCGGCCCTGACCCTGACCCTGTCCCCGCCCCTGTCCCCAGGGCCGGGCTGGTGCCGAGCCGGAGCTGCCCCTCCATCACGCACGGGCCCCGGCTGAGCAGCGTGCCCCGCACCCGGAGGAGAGCCGTCCACATCTCCATCATGGAAGGTAGGAACGGGACAGCCCTGCCCGGCACCCCGGGGCCCGGGAGAGGGGACACGGGGGGACACGGGGACACAGGGGGACACAGACAGACAGACAGACAGACACACAGACACACAGTCACACACAGTCACACACAGACAGACAGACAGACACAGACACACACACACACAGACAGACACACAGACAGACAGACACAGTCACACACAGACACACACGCACACACACAGACACACACACGCACACA
>VZTR01018926.1:27870-42046 GCA_013400775.1 Chaetops frenatus
TTATACATTAGAAGGGAATCTTAGGTATTAGGCATTCCAGAAAGTCTGTGCATCTCAAATACCTCAGCCAAACGGGAAAGAGAGAGGGAAATTGGGATAAAAAGGAGCCTGCACCCTCCAAAAATTTGAGAGATCCCAAGGGAAATGCCCCATGGCCTCTCCCTTTATTCGAATGAAGTAAAAGGACTCCTCTGTCTCCTTTTTGGACATAAACCTCTGGTGTTTGTGGATAGATTTTCCTAACACCCAACACTGCCAGTCTGGGCGAGGCAGGACAGCGGGGCCAAGGGCAGCTCCAGGCCTGCTGCCACGGCACTGACAAGATCACGGTTTAAAAAGAAAAAACCACCAACTGAAAAAAAGCACACCCAGGGCACGGTTGGGCACTCCCAAGTTTCAGGATGTGGGGAATCAAACGGGAAAATTAAAAACATTCATTCCCTTTTTCCTTCCCAACCTGCCTTTCCAGAGGAGCAGCCCAGCTCTCCAGCTCTGGAGCACTGAGGCAGGAGCAGGGGAGGAGGACAGAAGCAGCCACAGCTTTGGGGACATGCAGCCCCCAGCATTTGTGGTCCTGAGCATGTCCCTGAGGGGGCTGTAAAGCAGGATCACAGGGAGGAGTGCTACCAACACAGGAGAGTTTCTAAAATCACTCACAAGTAGAAAGGCTCAAATAAACTGACAAGTTAAAAAAATATTTATTTAATGCAAGCTTTTGTGCTCAACAAATACACAAGTCCCAGAAGGTTCAGCAGCAGCAAATGAAACAAAAATTTAATAAACAGTGATTCCATCTTGGGGAAATTCATCCAGTAATTGTGTTTCCCAGTCACAATATGGAATAGGAAGGCTGAAGGAAGCTCCTGGACTTGGGTTTGGGTAGTGCCATCATGCCCAGCTTTCCAGCAGCTCCCTGTGTGCCACCAATGCTGTGGGACACAGAGCTGGCACTGGAGGAAGCTGGAGCCTTCGAGCTTGGCAGCTTCTTGGTCCTTCTGTACCTGCTGTAGCCACTGCAAAAATCAGAGGAAGGTGTGTGTGAGACACCTGTGTCACCTGCCCTGGCCCCTGCACCAGCCTGCACTCACACAGGCACCACCACTGCATTTTCCAGAGGACTATACACTCATTTTGTAAAATTTATTTTTTTTTAAACGCACATTGCTGCAAAACGACCTCTGAAATGCAAACAGTACAGCTGTTGCTCTGGGATGAACCCACGGATGAGCAGCAACAGCAAGTGACACTTCAGAGGCAGCAGCAGCTAATGACAGGTATTCCAGCAGACGGGAAAGTGCCCAGGGTGGGACAAACCTGCTGAGCTGGGAAAAGCCATTTGCTACAAAACCCAAGGAGCAGAACGATGAAAAATGGGGCAGGGAAGGGGAAATTCTTGGGAAGGGGCAGATCTGCCCTAAAAGCTCAAGACCAACCAATAGCAGATGCAGGTGTTGCCTTGCATGATACAATCAGAGGGAGAATCTGAATTAAGAAGATGAAGTTCAAATATTCCATAAAATGTTCCAAGTTTTAAGACCTCTTTATGATTTCAAGCAAGGAACCTGGTCAGCCTGCTAACACTGGCTATGGCAGAACATTAAAATTTAGTGTCCTTGCTTGTCTTGTGGCAATCAAGTGTGAGGACAACTGTTAAAAATCCTTCCTCAGCAGCTTTTTAAAGCAAACGTGCAGAAAAGCACGGCAGAGCTGTTCTTACCTGGCACCCAGATAATTTTAGCACCATTATTTAAGCCCATACTCGAGAGACTGCAGTGGGATAACTGCAGCTCTGGGTCATCCCTATGCAAAGAGGGGTGACAAGTGACCCCAGGTACGTACCCTCTGGGCTGGAACTGCTGGCTGCCACCAGCACTCGTCTTTTTCCTCTTGGAGTCCCTGGAGTTGGGCGGCCGTTTCCTTTTCCCCCTCTGGTTTGTGTTATTGCCAAAATAGCTGGAGGTTGTACCTGCATCCTCAGCTTCCCCATCGCTCCCCAGGGAGCCGGTGCTCCCCGTGGCTGTGTCTGCACCTGGGCCAGCTGCATCTTCTACACAGGCAGGGAGGGAACACTGACTCAGCCAAGGTATCACCCGGGCCAGTCACTGCCACCAGAACACACCGTGGTATCAAGACACCTGTCCTGGCTGTTCCTCACCTCCTCTGCACTGCCCCAGCCTTTCACAGATAGCCTGAATTGAGCTAGTGGGAAAGGCAGCAAAGACTTTGGTGTGTTCTGAAAGTGACTGCTCCCTTTTGGAGTTATTAAACTGTAAGAACTCGTTATTTGTGATTAAATCAAGGTAACTTTTGAATCAAACATCTGCTAGAGGAGGAGAGAAAGGCACTGAACAGGAAGTACAGCACATGTTGAGGTACAAAGCACAACTGGGATGGAGCATTCCGAGTATTTATCCATCACTTTAATTATTTCTGCACCATACTTCTCCAGTTTGTCTTCTGTGACACCATCGATCTGCAGCAACACCTCCATGTCTGAGGACAAGGTTTCTGTAACACAACAAAGTACTCCTCAGACATGTCAAACAAATAACTTTTTATAAAAAGGATACCCTGAAGGAAATTAATTCCTTTCCATGCCCCTCTATGCAGAAGCCCCAAAGGACTTCTGAGAAACCTGCCCTTACCTGCTATTTTCTTTAGGGTGGAAGTACTGAAAATATTGAAGTAATGCACATCAAAGACTTTGCCCAGGGTTTTGCACATGTCTGTAAGTTCACTGAGGCACTGCTTAACCACCTCTTCCCGCTGGGACATCTTTGCCATGGAAGCCCTTTGCCTTCTGATGGCACTGGCACTCTCTGTCTCGTGGAACTCCACCTGTTAAAACCAGCCATCCATAACTCCTTCCAGGGAGCTCCTGCACACCCTGACTGATAACACAGCAACACAGCACAGGAAACAGAAAGTATCCTTTGATGGACCAAAACCAGCTGTTTACCCAGTATACAGTTTTAAAATAATTTTTTACAGGGTACTCAACCACACCCAAGTTTCTCCCACAAAGAGCTGGCAGAGTTTAGAGAGAGGGAAAAGAGCCCAGTTCACAGCTGGCTTCAGAGGACACTGGGGCAATGCTGAGGGCTCTGTCCTGCTCCAAACACTGCACTATCGCAGAGGTGTTGCCTCAAGAAACCTGGGACTGTTCCATGACCTTCATGGAGTGCATATTCCATCAGATCCCACCAATAACTAGGAAAAAATAGAGTAGAAAATGAAGAAGGGGGTGCTGGTCCTTCTTTCCTTCTCAGCCATCTTTCCATGGGGGTCAGAACTCTCCTTCACTGTCCAGCAGGAATCAGATGGGTGGGGGAGAAGAGAAAGATTTAAATGTCTCCAAGCCTCTCAAACTCACTTCTGCCCCACAACATTATTACTGGAATACTGGGCTAGGAATCATGCATGTTGGATTCTGTTCCTTGCTTTTACTAGATGTTAGTTCAGCTGGAGGCAAACTGTGTTTAAGCTACCCGAGGGGATATGCTGAAGGGAAGCTGCAGCACTTTCCTTAAAGCAACGCCTTCAAGAAACTAAACAGTTACACACCTGTAGTGCCCCATCCAGCACAGCCTGAGCTCTCTCTCCCAGAATGACATATGCCACTGCCTGGTCATTAGCTGTGATGTACAAATCCTCATCCAGGATCTTGTCCAGGACCAGTTTTCTAAACAGCCTTTCAGCATTGTGCCTGGAATAGGCAGCCCCCTTCCCAAATATTCCAGACTGAATCTTGGCACTCGTTGAGCCTGTGCAATAGAAAGCATAGGATGAGCTCACAAAGCACATGTACATGAGCATTTACAGACCCGGGGGAGATTCCCAAGGCAGTCTATTCACATGCAAAAAAGCCTTTAAACACTGGAAAAGCAGTATTATCACTATAGCAACCTGAAATGGATTAAATCTTCAGTTTCATTTATTTTGGATCACTTACCACCAAGAGGTTCTTGGGAAGACTAATTTTGCAAAACACACGTTCTTTTAAACGCCTGCTGGCGCTGCAGAACCCTCTTGGTTCCCAGTCAGGGATTTGTGCACCAGGTTATTGAGGAGTTTCTGGGAGAACAGACTCACCTAAGAAAATGTCCACCATCATGTTCAGGGTGTACCTGCCAGAGCCCGGGTTCCTCCTGCCGTTCAGCCGCCCCGCCTGCCCGCAGTGCTCTCGTACAAAGCGCACGATGCTCTTCACGTCCTCCGTCACATTCCTTGATTTATAATCCTGTTCAATCACACCTGATCAGGACACGCCACTACCGTGTTGCTGCCTTAACCCAAGTTGTTACTGACAACCTCTGCTTGCATTAGTGAGCCTTTCTCAGCTGTGAATTGAGTGTGTTCCAAATAAAGAAGCAGAGATTTCCTAGTTAGTACCCTACAGGGACACAGTCACAGGGATTCTGGATGTGGTAATACAAAACCAGTCCAACTGACTGTATATAATCTCCATGGGGTTATTTGTGTAGAGTGAGGTGCAAGATTGCTGGGTAAATACTGGGAATTAAGGTAAATCATTTGGAAAGCAGTCTTGTAATTATTCTGCCATGCTCTAGAACTTACACTTCCAAAATGCACTAAAATGAGACTGAATATGCATTATCCTGGTCAAATCTGGGTCCAATCACAGCTATAAGGGAACGCTTCAAAGATAAAGCTGATAAGCAATATCCACAGGTACAAAACTGATCAGGATCCCTTCCCTGCCTGCCTCCACAGCTGCTCTCCCTTCTGCTCCTGCTCCTGGCACTGAGTTTGCATGACCCCAAAAGTTTGGACCACCTTCAGCACAAGCACGACCTAATGTGGCCCTCATGCTGCTCTGAAAACATCAGGACAGGAACTGAAGGGATTCTCCCATAGCCATTGCAGTTAGCTGATGTTAGCTCCTGCCTCCCACAAGGAGCATCTTATGCCTCTGACAGGCACAGGAGCATCACAAGTCTATGGTTAAACCCTGAAAATACCTGGAAGCATCACAAAAACACAGGACTTCCATTCCTTTTCTCCATTCGCCTTCCCAAGGGTCATGTAACCGCTTTCTGATTCAACTAAATACAAAATCAGTTTAACACCACTAGAAATAAAACCCGTGGGGTTTACCTTCTTTCTGCTGCAGTTATCACAGATCACTTCTGGGTGATCTTTGCAGAAGGTGGGGTTGAAGTTGGTTTCCCCAAAGTAGGCGAGCAGCTGGACGCGGCGGCACTCGACCACGTTCTCACAGTAGTGCACCATGCTGTACAGGTTGTTAAAGTGGGTCTGCCTCGTGTGGCTGTTCCCATCCTTCTCCACTGAAACACAGCAAATTCAATGGTGTTTGTTAAAGCTGCACCTCTGCCTTTTCAGGGACTGTGAAAAAAAACCCCCGCAAATTGGCTTTGCTTACAAAAAAAAAATGCAATATTGGCTTTGTTTAAAAAAAGGTGAGTGTGTTAGTACAGAACTGATGTAGGACAGATTTTATCTCTAAAGTTTTAGAGAACTGGAGAAGGGAAATAAGCCTAGAATGACAGAAGAGAAGGATATGTGTGACAGGATGAGAGGAAGTGGCCTCAAGTTGTGTCAGGAGAGGTTTAGATTAGATATCATGAACAATTTCTTCATGGAGAGGGTAGCAAAGCCCTGGCACAGGATGCCCTGAATGGAGTCACTATCATTGGAAGTGCCCAAAAAACATGTGGATGTGGCACTTGAAGACACGTTTTAGTGGTGAACAGAGGGGTGGAGTTAGTCTGACAGTTGGACTTAATGATCTTAAACATTTTTCCAACCTTAACAATTCCATGATTCTGTGAAGCAAAGTGATTTTGACTAAAATTAAGTGACAAAAATCCTGCTCCTGCCACCTGAATGAAAACCACCCAGGCAGGGATTCCCAGTTCTCCCCTCCTTGCAATACTGAACCATCCACAGCACTTGTGAAAGAGAAATAACGCAGACTAAGTGAGACCAGCGATAATGTGACTGCTGTAGTGTCATCTCCAAGCTCCCAGAGGAGAACTCACTCAGGATGAGCCTTCTCAGCCTGGTCACATCGCTGTAGCTGTAGAAGAGCAGGCAGTGGGACATCTCTCCATCCCGGCCCGCTCTGCCAGACTCCTGGTAGTAACCTTCTATGGATTTGGGGAGGGACGCGTGGATGACGTAGCGCACGTCGGGCTTGTCAATGCCCATCCCAAAGGCAATGGTTGCACATATCACCTGGAAGGAGATTGTGCTGTTCTAGACACACATTGTGGAAATTACTCCTGCAACACTGCATGGAAAGCAGACAAGTGACCTGGATTAGGAAATGTGGAGGACCCAGAATTTCAGCTGTGACAGTCCAGAACAAGCACAGAACAGCAACACCTCCCCTCCTGTCAGAGGAGCTACTGCAGACACAGGAAAAACCCCAAGTTCCAGTCTCTGCCCAGCAGCGTGCCAGGAACTGTTTCTGAAGCCCTGCACTGCTCAGGTCCTCCCTGCTGGAGCAGCACACCTTGGTGCACTGCTACAACCTTTTATTCCCAAAATTCCCAGTGAAAGGTGGCTGCTGTGCCCCAGCAGGTCTGTTGGGATCAGCTATTCAATGCTGCAGACATTTGGTGATAACCCTGCACAACTTCCCTTTCTTTTCCCAGGCCAAGAGGGATAAAAGTGCCCAAATTTTCTTTCCCTTTTCATCCCAGTCTTCCTTCACCTGGCATCCCTCCTGATTAACCCACTTCTGCTGCACGAGGTCCCTGCTGGAGTCGGTGAGGCCGGCGTGGTAGGCCAGGGCAGCCAGGCCCTCCTTCTGCAGGATGGCTGCTGTGGTGTCACACTCGTGCCGGGAAAGGCAATAGATTATCCCAGAGTCATCTGCAAGCAGATGGGAAAAGAAATTTCAGCTGCAGTGCAGTTTTATTTCCTTTCCCTGCTCAATCTGCCAAGCAGATACTGACCTCTCCCCACTGGAATAAAGATAAGAGTAAAGATATAACTGCTTCACCATAGAACTTATTTTACTAATATCAGATAGTCTTGATAGTTTTTCCTACTGAGTCTTTTGGGGCTTTTGGTGAGGTGGAATAAAGAAATGTTTTCCTCATCAGTATCATGCTACCTCAGGATTTAGAATACATGAACAAAACCTATACAATTCAAGAGTTAGAGCAGTTCAGTCAAGGCTTTCTGAGGGTACAGCATGGGAGAAGCCCTGAGGGAGCTTGGTGTAATCCAGTTCCAGCAGCAGGAGCTGCAGGACTCCAAAGTCAGCCTAGAAAGATGGGAATCTCTGAAGATAGCTTCAAGAGGAACTACAGATAAGCAGACCAATTAAGCAATTAAGATATTGGGTGACCTTTATGCTCTGAAGACATGATGCTAAAAGCTCTGGCAGGCTCCAGAAAGGTTATTCAAGAGCATCACCATAATTTACTTTTCCATCTAAACTTAAATTCTCAACTTGAGAATGCACGTAAATCTGATTCCCATTTTCAATAACATCACTTTACCTCCATCTTGCTTTTCTGGCAAGTATATCATTATTACAGCATTATAAAAGCTTTTGCTGCCCTGAGAAGTGGTTCATGAAAAGGCCTGTGGGCACCATGCTGCTCAGTACTCACGGGGGTGGTATTTTTTAATCCATTCCAAGCAATCCATCGCCACCTTCTTTGGCTTCTTGGGCAACACATCATATTTCAAGTTATGCCTGTTGAAGCTCATTGTAAACCTGAAACGTGACAGTTCATGGTGCTTGTCAGCCTTATGGGTATAGTTATGTTGTGTTAAACAGCTTCCTTCATCATGCAAGGAAGGGCTTGGCCAGTTTTTTTATTTCTGATGTCGATATTTTGCATCTGCCTCCCACTGAATTCCATGCAAGCATTTCCCCTCATCAGATACAGCTACACAAGGATTCCAGGCAGGCCTGCGATGCTTTTTGATGTTCTACTTCGCTAGGTTTTGCACCCAAAATTTCTGTGGCACAAAGAAAGAGTTTCAGAAAGCTGCCGAGCAACTCACACTTGTGGTTTCAGCATCTCGAGCTGGTTGAGGATGTCCTTCTGCACGCGGGGGTTGGCAGTGGCAGTGAGGGCCATCATGGGCACGCAGCGGAACTTCCTGCGGAGCATGTTCAGGCGCTTGTAGTCCTGGCGGAAGTCGTGGCCCCACTGGTTGAAGAACAAGGTTTAGGTGTAACAGGGTAAAATGCTCCAACTGAAGTCTTTTACCACTCCTACAAACAAAGTGGAGGTTTTACCTGGCTGACACAGTGGGCCTCGTCAATGACAAAACGTGCCAGGAGTTTCCTGTCGTAGAGGTTCTCCAGGGCGGACATCAGTCGGCTGCTGGCACACACCTGGGACACACCGCCAGTGGCATTGGGAAGCAAAATACCTGGGCTAAAAGTGTCAGCTGGCTTGCCTGAGAATACAGAAACAACTGTCCCGTGCTGCAGAATCAGCCTGCACTGCACAGGTGAACCTTCAAGGCACAGAAATGATGCCAGTCAGCTGCGTTTTAACCAAGCAGCTGGGTGTGGGATTCCCACCAGGTTCTGGGATCACCTATCCTGAGGCCCCTCATTCTGAGGCAATTTCAGTAAATTTAAATTACTTATGTCAGGAAACATAAAACGATGATGAGAAAAATGATGCTGAAGAGAGAAACACAATCAGCATACTGACCAACCCCCTCTTACAAAGCTCCTGTGCAATAACACATTTTTAAGGCAGCATATAACACAGCCCAAGGCAAGCTCTGACAATCTCCTATTGCCCTGACACTGCTATATTTTTCCTGTATTACTCTATTCAGAGAAGTCTGGACTTAGTAGCTACTGGGCAGTGATTAGCACTAATATGTAGCAAGACAGATTGATATAGGTGGGCATGGGAGTTTGTTTTAAGAACTTACATTTTACAGACATACTCAGTTCTTATTCTTGGCTAATTACTGATTGAAATTAGCTACATCCAGTATAGATTCTAAATTAATTATCTAAAACCTGCCTAACATTTTTTTTTCCCCAGAAGCCTACTGTGAGAGCAGCCTTTTAGCACCTCATGGCAATTCTCCCTCGTAGCCCCTCTGGTTTTACAACTGGAGGTGAAGTACAGACCTTCTCAGGGGTGACATACAGCAGCTTTATGACAGGGTCTTTCTTTGACAACTGCATGTAGATTTTTGAGGCATCAGCATCCGTTCTGTCACCAGTCAGGTATGTTGCAGCAATCTATATTAAAAATACACAAATACATATATCTTGGTTTTTATTACATGCAAACCAGAGTAGGTAGGACTCCAAATGCAGCCCTACCTCTCATTACAAACCAGTTGCTAAGCAGTCAGCCTTGGGAACACACATTTGGGAACAATCTGAGCACCCTGGGCTAGGGGAAGCCATCCCTGCCTGTGGTGAGGAGTGAAATAATACAAACTTTAAGATCCCTTCCAGCCCAAACCATTCTGGGATGCTGTGATCTCCTGCACCTGCATTTCTGCTCTGTGTAACATGTTTCCAAAATGTTCAGCCCCTCCAGAACTCCCCTAACTCAGGAACTCCTAGGGCTCATTCCCACTGCAGTCAGGCTGCTCCTGTGTAGGTGAATAATTACAATTCTCAGGATCTCAGAACCAGCATCTGCTCTGGAACACACAGCTCCAACACCCAACACAAGGATCAGCAGTAAATCCAGCAGCCACACTGCCAAGATATTTGAGTTCATCCAATTTAGTTCTTCCCAGGCAACCTCCTGTGCTGTTCACTGTGTCCATCTAATCAATTTATGCAGTTTATATTCGGGAGACACAAGATTTGCCACAAAATTCCAGATTTCTAATCCAGTTACCTGCAGTTTCACTCAATAAAGCTGCTGGAACTTACATCTAAAGTCTTCAGCTTCTGAACCTGATCGATGATGAGCGACCTCAGTGGAGAAATAACAACAGTGACCCCGGCAGAGACACAGGCTGGCAGCTGGTAGCACAAGCTTTTCCCACCTCCTGTGAGGACGAGACACAACACAGCAAGTGTTGGGTATCAAGAGAAAAGGGATGGAGACCTATTTCTTATTTCCCATTTTACAGCGCTTTTGGAAACAATAAATTTCTACCGATGCCTGGCACAAAGTGCTACCTGTAGGATAAGGAAGAGTTACTGTGTGAATTGTTAGGGAAGGTGGGAATTCAATCCCCTCACTCAGAATACCCCAGTGCAACGATACTCCTGAAATCCTGCAGCCACAGAATTCCAGCACACAGGGGAAGGCACAGGGGAAGAGAAGAGCTTGTCCCAAAGCTTGCAAAAGGAGCTGCAGTCTGTAGCCTGCGTGCCCTGTGCTGTGGGAGCACGTACCTGTGGGCATGAGGATGAAACAATCCTCCCCCAGCAGAGCAGCATTGATGGCCTCCAGCTGGTTTGTCCGGAAACAGTGCAATCCAAACTTCTTGTGAAACATGTTCATCATTTCTGCAGAATGGGGAAATTTCATACCCCTGAAACGCTCCAGTGCAGGGTTAGGCACCACTGGATCTGGGAGACAAAAACATGTAATTAGAGTAAGTTATGACACCAAGTTATGGAAGAAACCCTTCCCTGTGAGGGTGGGCAGGCCCTGGCACGGCTGCCAACAGAAGCTGTGGCTGCCTCTGGATACCTGGAAGTGTCCAAGGCCAGTCTGGACGGGGCTGGGAGCACCCTGGGACAGTGGAAGGGGTCCCTGATATGGCAGAGGGTGGAATGACATGGTTTTTAAGGTCTCTTCCACCCCAAACCATTCTGTGACTCTGATTTTCACCTCCCCTTTTGCCAGCTTGTCCCTACATCAGCCCAAAATGACACTGACCAACCCTGGACCCCAGAGGTATTGAGTTTGCTTCCACAAACCCATTTTGGAACATTATGCAGCAAAAATTATTGTACAGCCTTGAATCAAAAACTGCAGAATCATTTAACTAAAACACTGAAACACCCTCATTTCCAATTTTAGCAGCTTCATCTTCCAGCAGCCTGAAACCTGCACAAGAACGGACTATTTAAGTTTGGCATCATTTGGAGGAAAAAAACCCCAAGATGCTTTGCAAAAAAGGAACCAAAAGAAACTTCCACAAACAAAAGGTATTGACGTGATCTGTAGTAGTTACTCAGTCTTAGATTTAAAAAGAAGTAAGTAAGAATTGAAAAATGGAAAAACCCAATAATCCTCAGGAGTGTAATTCACCTGGATGGTTCTTTGTTGCCATCAGGGAGCCTGGCTTTGGAGCAGCAGGGCTGGATCCCACAGCCGAGCCCTTGGCTCTGGACATAATCTTGGACAGGAGGGACCTGGCAGGTGGCCCTTCCCTGACAGGCTGACACAGAGGAGTGGAGTGTGCCGACACAGCCACCGAGCCGTCCCAGTCCTCATCGAAGTCATCGATGTCCAAGTGATCCAGCTGGAAGTCAGGCTCGTTTGTCCCCAGGCTGCTCCCTGCAGGGCTGGCAGTGGCAGCTGCGCTCCCAGCCCTCAGGGCTGTGCTGCTCAGGGGCTGCTGGCCAGTCCTCGCTCCCGGCCCTGTGTCCCAGCTGCTGTCACAGGACTGCAGGCTGAGCCTGAGGGAACCTCCCTCCCTGCCGCTTCCCTTGGGACAAGGCAGCTCTGCAGCTCCTGGGCTGGGCACCTCCTCAGCACTCTGCTTTGACGTGTCCAAGGTTTGATTTGTTTTGGCAGAAAAGCTGCTGGAGTGAACAGAAAGCACCGATGGGAGGTTTGTGGGTCTGGGGGAGTTTCTGTCAGAACTGAAGCTCCAGCTTGGGCCAGAACCTGGACCAGCACCAGGACACACACGAGGGCCCTGCTCCATGGGGGACTTCCAGCTTCTAGGAAGAGTGGTGTTCATGCCATTTTGGTTCAAACTGACAGAATTAGCCAGCAATTTTCTCCTGGGAGAGATGGGAAGGGAAGGAAGAAGGAAAAAAGAAAATTTAGTCACAAGCAATGATTTACCAAGTTCTACAACATTCATTAAACAGTTTTGTCTCACTGCTATTAAACATATTAACATGTGGTGGTTCCATCGTGTTTTGAGTCACCGTGTTTGAAAATGATTTCAAACAAATCTAGGGAAGAGAGAATACCACCAGAAGAAGCTAATGACAAAACTGTGACATCATCTCTACAGACATTAAATAAAAGAATTCCTAAAAGCTAGGAACAGATCCAGGCAAGGTAGCAAAATAAGAAATAAATCCTTAGAGGCTTGAATGTATGCCTGAACCAAATCATGTTTTTAGGTACTTTCTAAAGACTATGCCTGACTACAGCAATGAGAAATAAAACCAGTTGTTGTACCGAGAACATTCACAGAAGCTCATAGTCCCAGTCCAGGAAAATCTAACTAAAATCCCAAATGCCATTTGTCCATGAATTGTGCCATCAGATGATGCAGGAGACAAAGCTGCAGGTTGTGGTAGCAATAATCCCACTGGGAGATGACAAATTCAGGGATATCAGGAAAAAGAAATCATGATCCCTGCAGTCAGCAAGAGGGGAGACAACACCAACTGAATGCCCGTGGCACAGGAACTGAGGGGGACACCTGGCAGGTCACATCACACCACCTGTTTGTGCAGAAGCACCAGGCAGCTCCTCAGACTGCCTGTGGCACTGGCTCCTTGCCTCTGGCAGCACACAGGGACTGCTAACACTTGCAGCAGTTGGGGGCACTTTGTCCCTTCCCTTCAGTCAGTATTTCAAGCTGTTGAAAGCCCCTCCTGGCCCGTTCTTCAGTGTGCTGGGGACACCTGCAGGCAGTTCCCTGCTCCACAGGGATCTTTTCCAGCCTACCTGAGGTCCCTGTGCTGCAGCAGGGCTCTGGCACAGCCCAGGGCCTGCAGCTCCTGCAGGGGGATGCCATCCACCAGCTCACAGATGGCCTCCATGACTCTGTACAGCTGCGGGGCCACGGGCACGGCCTCACCTGCCACAGGGAGGGAGTTCAGCACAGTCAGGTTCATCAGAATAGGTGGCAAGAGGATACCACTCACCCAGAGGACAGTCCACTGCAGTAAATCAGTCTCATCAATTTGCCTCCAATATATTTTTAGTACATTTGCATAAAGGAACTGTTTCTGTGTGCAGGGACTCAACAAATCTACACATTTTTGCCCTTGTCTTTCATTACCTGTCTATAATCCAACTATTTATGTCAATTCTCCATCTATAGAGGTTAATTCTCCATCTGTTAGTTAATGCTGTTGGATTACACAGGGTAATAAGACAGTTGCCAACTATCCCCAAAATGAGAGCTATGAAATTCCAAAACATTTTGTGTACCTGAATCCCCTGCACTGGGATCACCCCCAGGATGTGTTGTGGGAACCTTCTCCTGCCTGCCCTGGGAGCTGCCAGCTGTGCATCTTCCATCAGTGGGAGAATCTCTGAAAACACTGCTAACACCAAGAGAAAAAGCCACTAAAATACAGGTAACTGTAAACTGGGGCATTTCCACAGAACAGCAGGATTTAAGATGTGTGTAAAAGACAAATTCCTGAAGGCACAGGTAGAACCCAAGAGCTGAGCAGTCACTCATCCTGTGAAGAATCTTGCCCCAGTAATTTTCTCCCATCCCACTACAAAAGTAACTCTGCTTTTTTCTGAAGTGAAAGCCACCTAAAACATCAGCCATAAAATTAGTATTGGATAAAGCATTAATTGCAGCTGCCAGCCATTAACCTGCCAAGCAGCAGAGAGACACAAACTCAGTCTGTAGCTTTTTAACAAGCTGGAGTTTTGGGTCGTTTCTGATACTTTTCTAACCATGGTTTTAGCAGTGAACTCTGCTTACCTGAGACTTTGTACAGAAGGGGAGAAGGGAGGCAGCTCCTCCTCAGGGGAGGGAGGGATGATGTCCAGGTCATCCTCCTCCAGCTCAGCACCTGCCAAAGGCCAGGTGGCCTCATCCAGGTCAGAGGGGCTGTTCCCAGCCCCCCGGGGCTCCTGACCCCCTTCAGCACCAGCAGCTGCAAGAGAAGTGCATTAACACTGCTGGGCAGCACTGCACACTCAGCCTGCCACAAACAGAGGAGGGGAAAAACAAGCAGCCAGATTTCAGAACACTCCTTTCATACAGTTCCTGACTTTTAAAGGATAAAGCTTACTGCTCCCTTTTCTCCCCCATTAAAAACAGACAGACAAAGCCTGATTTA
>VZTR01018931.1:0-39252 GCA_013400775.1 Chaetops frenatus
CAGGGCCTCCCTGCCCTTGAGGGTTTAACAGCTCCTCCCATTTTAGTATCATTGGCAAACTTACCCAGCACCCCTTCAAATTCTGCATCCAAGTCATTTATGAATATATTGAAGAGCACAGGGCTGAGGATGGAGCCCTGTGGGAAACCCATCAGTGACAGGCCACCAGTCCAATGTCACCCCACTCCCTTATAACCCTTTATGCCTGACTGGTGAGCCAGTTGCTCACCCATGGCATGATGTGTTTATCGAGCTCTGTGCCTGACATTTTGTCCAGAAGGCTACTGTGAGAGGGTATTAAAAGCTTTACTGAAATTCAAGAAGATTACATCAATTGGCTTCCCTTGGTCAGCTAGGTGGGTTCCCTTGTTGTAAAATGAAGTTTGACAAGCAGGACCTTCCCCTCAGGAAGCCATGCTGGCTGTGACTGATGAATGGCGGTTTCCCAGTTGGTTGTGCTCTCCTTGCAAACCTTGTTCCTCTTCCACACCAAGTCAGCCTCATTTTGGAAAACTGAAATAAATGCTGGACCAAACCAAGGAGAACTGCAGAACTGGATGCTCTGCTGTGGAGGCAGGTGGTTCAATAGCAGGCAGCTGGCTGTCAAGCCTGTGAGTGTGGCAGAAGGAGGAGCTGAGGTGGAGGAGTGGGATGGAGGGTGCCCAGGCAGCACTGTAGAGCCCACCAAGGGCAACCAAAGGGATGAAAGGCAGTCCCTGTTTGGAGAGGGACACTAGTTAGTCTGAACAGGAAAAGGGAATCTGGCAAGGACAAGGCCACAGTTTTGTTGTGGTACAGGGGACCCCTGGAAAGACCATGAAATGAGAACAATCAATTAACAAGCTGCTGTGGCTTCAGAAAAGCCATTATAGACATACGGGTGTAATGAGCACATCTGATGCATAGAAGCTATTTAATCTTCAGCCTCCTGCCTTATAAAGCACCTCTGGGGCACTGGGTAAGGCTGTTAATAATTAAGGTCAACCCTAGCAGACAGAGGTGTCCTCAAGTATGGGTTGCTGTGATACACTCAGATAATTTCTCCATTATGTCAATAACTAATTTCCTGAATTGTTCAAGAATTGACAGATTAGCATCCATTAACCAAGTCTTAACTCATGGCTATGGGAGCAGTTACAGGCCACAAGGACTGCAGAACCCATTCGTAGCTCCTTGAGCACATGTAATATATATACATAGACAGTGCTGCAGCAGCTTGGTGTTAGTAAAACAAATAACCGCTGTATGTAAAAAGGCTGGGCAGGCAGTGACAGGCACTGGCTTGAGATGATGTCTTGATGTTTGTCCTCAGGTGCTCTGAAAGCACAGGATGAAGTCACTCTGACTTTTAAAGAACTGTTTATTGAGGAATTGTAAACTAACAGAATCACAACCAAACCAAAACACCCATTATATTCACTACCAAAAGGGCTTTTTACTTTTTCTGTGGAAAAAAAAAAATTCATACAGCAAACATTTCATGGATTTGATAAGCGGGACTTTTTACATTGTTCACCCTTCTGCTGCAAGACAAATTTCATTGCTTTTATTTATGCTTGCCATATAAGTTTGTGTACCTAAATGCAAACATTTTCTAAGCACAGCCTATGAAGAACCTTCGGAAATTGCAAGAGGTAGGTAAGGAATTCCTTTGCTTCACAAAGTGGTTTTATTGTTTTGACAGGAAAAGCAGCTATCCTAAGTGGAGCTGTTGTGAAGGGACATGGCTGGGGGGGACAGCACTGAAGCTGCCTGAGCCTGGCACACTGGCTGCACCCAGCCTGTGGAAGAGGAGGGAAATTGCCGTGTGACTGTGTCACAGCATTACCTGTGTCTGCACTTACCTGCCTGAGACTCTTCTGGCTGACTGCCTGGAGTTAAAACAAACGAGGCTCGGGAGAGACAGGAAAGAGAAGAAAATAAAACTATGATGGTGATAAAGCCTACTAATATCAACATTCCTTTAGGGGATCACTGGGGAGTGAAGCACTGGAATAACTGCTGCCAGCCTGCTGCCAGAAGGGTGACAAGCTGTTTTACCAAGGCCAGCAGTGAACACAAAAAGATATTAAACCCTCCCCCAGCAAAGATGAAAGGGCTGTGTACTGGGGGTATGGAAAGGAGGTCAGAGCAGCTTCTTAAGAAGAAACATTACAGGGCTTGCAGCTGCGGCTGGGTGTCCAGCCAAAGCTGGGGACGATGGACTGTGGGAGGGGATATCAGGGGCTTGTCTAAGCTGCTGAAGAGGTGGAAAAGGGGAAGTCCTAAAGCACCAACACCTCCCTCAGGCTTAGGCTTGTCCCCTGGTTTGTGGCAGGCTTTTGGCTGTACTGCCAGCTGTTCTGCTCCAAAGGCAGAGTTTCAGCTGTCCACTGCAGGCTGTTTGGAGGAGAAAGGATTGGCAATGTTCAAAGACAGCAGTCCTATTTAAATGCCAACACAGGGAGTAGGGTGGGGGAGACAGGCAGACGGTTCCAGCCCTGCCACAGGGTGGTGAACATGGCAGCAGCCATCATCTTCTGGGCTTGTGCCCTGGGAGAAATGTCAAAGCTGGAGTGGGGAAAGACACTGCTCCCTTACCTGGAATGATGTCTGGCTTTTCTTTCCCCCCAGACATCCTTTACTAGACCAGTCACTACCACAGCATTGCTGCAGTACCTGTGTGCAAGGGGCAGGTGGCCGTGGGAGAGGCCACAGGGGGAGAGCGAGCCCAGGTGCACCACAGGCTGGAGCTGTCTGCCCACCAAAACTGCCCAGGTGGCTGTGACTGAAATTTAATTTGCCTGGTGCATTCCATGGACATTTTAATCAGCATTTCCTACAATCTACTTGGCAAAGAGGCTCGATTGGCAGCTGCCTGACTGAATGGGCTTTGCACCCAGTCTAACCTTCTCCATTCGCAATTTCCAGCGCTGGAAAACCTCTCTGTCTCACTTTCAGAAGTTTCTATAGCAATCACAGCCATCCTAGCAAAGCACTGAAAATGGCAGCCCATTCAGATTGTAATTTTGCTGGACAGTAATTGCTCCTCTCTCCACTGGCCTCTGAAATGTTACTTTTTGGGAGATATCAACTGCAACTGGAGGAGACTGGTCCTCTGCCTGTGTTTTCAATAATCTTTGCTCCCCCTGCCCCCTGAGGAACTATGTTAGCTGTTTACAGTGTGTGAACCTCGATTAGCAGGGAAGTGTTGCTGGGCACATCATATCTCAGCTACAGGAAAGACCTGACATGAGTGATGCTCTTAGCAGGCCTGCAGGAACAAACCTCACCATGCAACACATCATGTTGTGACCTGAACATTATCCATCACTGCATGTAGAAAAAGTTACACAAGTGTGTTTCCCTTTGCTAATTGTAAGACCAGAGCACTCAAAGCTTTTTTCTTCGTGTCGGTGAGCTTACTTTTCCTGGTTTAGTTGACTTCAGCTTAAACAATCTTTTGTTGGATGGATCTTTTGTTCCATGCTTCATTTTTCAGTGGCTGTGATTGCTCTTAATTACTGTGACACCGAAGAACCATGTGCTAAAAATATATTAAGTAACAGAACGGAAGGTTTTCTTGCAACAAGAGAATGTGGTAGAATTCTCTCACAGTTTGTGAAGAAATCAGTTAACCATTTCTTAAGCTCTTGTAATAATCTTCCCCTATACTTTTATGGCTATTGTTTGCCTGCTGGAAAAATTAGCTTAAAGCTGAGTAAGGGAAATTGTGGATAAGTGTTTGCAATTTGGCTTTGGACTGACATAGTGTGGTTGTACTCAGAGAATTTGAAGTCTTTGCACTGGCAGCAGTACCCAAATCTGGGAATATAGGATTCGCTTTGGAAAAGAGTGGATTTTTATAACGATTTAAATGAACAATTTCAGCTAGAAAGTGGATTAATGGAGCCAACTAAACCCTTCACCCTGACAAGGAACTGGCGGGAGGACTATAGAAACACATCCAAAATTTTACCAACATGAATGCAGAGTACTAGGTCAGTGAGAAGCATTTCTGTATTTTAATGGCTCTCTTAGAAATCAATTCAATTTAAAACAAAAGTTGTTTTACAAATATGTGGAGAATGCAGAAGGCTGGAGAGGGAGCAAGTGGCCTGCATCCTCCATCTGCTCCATCCTCCCTCTCCTTTCGCACTAGGGACTGCCACTGCAAGTCCCCCTTCTGGGCAGATGCACAGGCAAAAACAGGCAGCACCCCAAACCCAAGGGTCAGAAATGTCTCCTGTTCTGCAGGGGCAGGGGTGCACCCCCAGAGCCCACACCCTGTATTTCATATGTGCCAGAGCTCCTGACACCCAAAGCCAAGCAGCAGGAAACTCTAAGCCCAGGGGTGTTGGGGAAGCTGAGACACAAAAACCTGTGCTTCTACATCAGAAATGAGGTTACAGAACAAGAGAAGATTAAGTATCCCAGGATGAGGAGCAGTCTTCACTGACAAGAGATGGGCAGACTGGGGATCGATTGGGGCAATACAAGAGAAACATCCACTGGACAAACAAAGCTGCAAAGGCAGATTGGCAGCACCTGTTCTTGAAGGATTTCGGGAGAGGCAGCAAAGCAAAGGGACTTTTTTTTGAGAAAAAAATTTGTAATTAAACTCTGACAGCTCACTGCTGCAGGATGTTAGAAGGAAAAGCAGAAGGGTCCAATGTTTACATGAGTGACAAACCATACGACTATTGTTGAGGGTACAGCCTCTTCCTTCACAAACCTGTGTGAATCTGTAATGGGAGAGTAAGACATCCCATTCTGGATGCTCTTCTCAAACACTGGATACCACAATGCTGCAAGCAAGATACTGGAGCAAGTTGGTTGCTTTACTTTCAGTATTACAATATCCCTCTTCAAGAAATGGGAAAATACAATGTTTGTAGTAAATGGTATAGAAATAAGCCCAAAGTTTAGCCCTGCCTAAAAATGTTACACCATTGGTTTCTCAAGTCCGAACTGTGAAACATTGCTTGCCATCTGCCAGCCAGAACTGCCTGTCTGGGCATCCATCCTCTGGCATCCATGGAGAAGTGCCATGCTGCAGCAGTGCTCTCCCATTCTCAACACTCAGAGGTGCTCCCTCAGGGCACTTGCACTGGGGAGCTGCAGTGATCCTCAGACCCTCCCAGCCCTTCAGTGTGGGGCTTCTCTGCCAGCCTACATGTTAACTAACTACTTCCCAGGGCAATGTTCCAAGCTTTGCAAAACCTGTAACAACTAAACGCGGAACTAACTGGCTGACAGCAAAAGCACATCTTGAACAGTAAGAATCCCAAATTATAGGGGGAAGAAAAGCATTTTAATTGTGCTTTGCATACAGCTATTTTGTTTGTCTCGCCCTCAAGTTGTTGGAGAAAAGAGACAGAGAGGTGGAAAAAAGGGTTCCAATCCCCAAAATCAGGGCTGCTAGCAGCAGTAACTGAGGCAGACAAGTGTAAACTACTTCTGGAGGAGGACCTTTCTGACAAGCCCTGGATATCCCAATCCAAAAGCTGAACCATATGTAGGGCAATGGCTACAGCTCATACAGGCAACCATGTGCCCAGGAACTGGGCGTGCTGCCAGTCTAGGTTTGCCCCCTGGATACAGAGATTTAAGAAAAAACAATTACACTAAGTCATGAAGAGCAAAGGGCTGGAGCAGCTCTCCATGGGAGACAGGCTGAGAAGTGGGGTTGTTCAGCCTGGAGAAGGCTCCAGGGAGACCTTGCAGAAGCCTTCCAGTACCTAAAGGCTGCTGCAAGAGACCTGGAGGACTTTTTATAAGGGTATGTAGTGACAGGACAAGGGGGAATGGCTTTAAACTGAAACAGGGAGGACTTAAGAGTGGCTATTAGGAATAGATTCTTTACTATGAGGGTGGTGAGGCACTGGAACAGGTTTCCCAGAGCAGCTGTGGATGCCCCATCCCTGGCAGTGTTCCCAGACAGGCTGGGTAAGGCCTTGAGCAACCTGGTCTAGTGGGAGGTGTCCCTGCCCATGGCAGGGGAGGTTGGGACCAGATGATCTTAAAGGTCCATTCCAACTCCTTAACATTCTATTATTCTATTTAACAGTGGGTCTGTCTATCCAGAACACATACCTAAAAATAGCATGAATAAGTGACATGTTTATTAAATTGGATTTATTAATTTTTCTTTATTATAAGATAAATTCTTCTCAAATAACAGAAGGACTTGACAGTGTTCAGTCTGTAATATATTAGATTCAAAATTACATGTTTAAAAAAATATTCTCCCTATACAAGGAAAATCCAAACAGAATTTACAGAGCCACTGCATTTCACATATATAGGATCTGAGGTTATGAATCTTATAAGAAATTTGTTATTATAAATAAAAGCCACACAAATGGTTCAAAGTTTTAATCACAAATCTCAATTTTTTTTTCCTTACATAGATTCTTAAAATAAATGCATTATTTAAAACAAAATCACTACAAAGAGGCACGTGGTGTTTAGTGGATGACATTAATTCTGTAACCCAAACAAGGAGACTAATCCACTCTGAGTAGCTACATTTTTTTTTTTTTTGCACTATTTACATACTTTACTGAAGTACTTTCATCCCAGAGCCTCAGCAAGCATCTTAGAATATTAATGAGAGAAGCCTGGCTGCACGCCAGAGTTACCAAGTAAGAACACAACATCATTCCCAGTTTATCAACAGGGAAACTGAGGCACCAGGTGTATTCAGATCCAGGTAACTGCAGAAAGAAAAATCCTGAATCTTAATTCTGTTAGCCATGTCTTGATGGAAAGACTGTTATTCTTCCTTCTTAGATGCTGGTGACCATGCTGGGCACCATTTGAAACCTGGTCAGTTGCTTTTTTTCATGTTTAGATTGCTACAAGATAGGTGACATCTATCCAGCTGTAGTGTCATCACAAACACCTTTACTAAAAAAAAGCCATTGATGGTTTTCCTTTTCAGATCAAAACTCAGCAACAGCAAAAAGTGCATGTTCAATCCCTCTACAGCCTTTGCAAGGCTGTCTTGTTCTACCCAATTTGTTCACAACAATTTGCAATTGTTCCCTTGATCTGCACAGTAACAAATACTGAAAACCAGTAACTCTGAAAGACAGAATTGCACTATTTATTATTAAAAAAAACAAAACAAAACAAAACTACTTAAATTGTGAACATTACTTGGTCAATCAAGTATTTGAAAGAAGTTAGTTGAGAGATTCTTAGCCAGGATGTGACCTTTAGAAAACATGAAGGGTTTCACATGGTCCATAATCCCCAGGATTTTACTTCCTATGACAGCAAAATATTATATCACATCAATAAAGGTCACTTTAAAAGACTTTTAAAAATAACTTGCCAATAATGTTTGCTGAACTACTAAAGGAAATAAAAACTTGTTGCAGATATGAGATGACATGAATTCACAAGTGAAGAAAAACTTAAAAAGCCAGGACTTGAACTCTGGATAGAAGCATCCAGCACAAATCCAGCAATTTTTAAGGCCATTATGGAGTGTGCATAATTTAGTCACAGGCATCTCACTGTTTATGTTTTGGGAAATACAACATCTTCCTGTGGGAATAACAAGTCATGGACTGTTGCTGTCTGACAGCAGCAGTAGCAGGCCAGGCAGCATGGGACAGGACAGCTGGGAGCACAGGTGGCCCAGCACCCTGGGGCACAACAAAACCACTCTTGTCCATGGCGTCCAGTGAGATTCTGGCTGGCACCAGTTGCCTGGAAGGTGTCTGACCCCAGAAGCAGCACCCCCAACTCAGCACTAGGAAAAGGCTTTATACATGCTACAGCATCATAAAATAAGCAAATAGGGCCTCACTTTCTTCAGGGAGGTAGATGGGCATAAATGTGCTGCTTCTGTGGTCACTGGGGCACCCTCTGCCCTGGCTGAGAAACTGGTTCTATCAATTTCTCCTTGTGGACCTGACCCGAAAGTGGCAAACCTCCCTCTGCAGCACAATCACAAATACAGCACTGTGATTTAGGCAACTTTTACACTTCTGGTATCTTCCCCATTTATTTCCCTTGATTACTGCTGGTACCTACCAGTGACTCCCAACAGACAAATTCCTTGCTGGCCAAGGAAAGACTGCACTATTGGTTTTATTTAGCAGCATGTCCCAGAAGCGGTGCTAGCTCTGGAAGCTTTTGGGAACTTCCCTCCTGTGTTTTCACAGGGCTCACCTATACCCTCAGAGACTTTCAATGGTACATCAGTCCCACTGCATTTAGGAGCTTCCAAAAACCTGGGGTATCTGAGTTTGGGGTGTGCACTTAGACTGCAGAAAAGCCTCAAATACCAATGGGGAAAGCAGCACCAGTTTGAACACAAACAGGGATCCCATGGTTAAAGGAGCTTGGTTATCACCCACACAGACTGGAGAAACACCTCACTTCCCCAGCCTGAGACAGTCTCTGTGGGAATGAAGAACCTGCCAGGACCTCCTCTCTTGTATGTCCCAGACACATCATCTGTGTTCTGCAAGATCACACATTTCCCCTGTACCACCTGACTGAGAAGGACATACAGGCTAAATATATAAACAGTTTTTAAAAGAATGTAAATAATTATGCAGATGCAAAGTGCCTTAGGTTACCTACCACCATCTCCCATTTTCCCACAATGCATTCTGGTTCAGAAAAGGCAGGAGGCATTTGAATGCTACTCAAAAAAAGTCAAGGCTGAAGCTTCGGGAGAGTTATCAGCACAGTCCCAGGCTGATAAGTATAGAGTGCCACATATAAATATAGAAATACATACACTTAAATTATATATATTAGTTTTATCTAGATTTATATATACATGTACAAATTAAATATAGATGTATGTTTGTATATTCAGACACACATGCATGAATGTCAATAGTCTCTCAGTCGAGAAACCTAATCCAAATCTCTGAAAGCACACACCAGTTATCTGGATATTCTTAAGTATAAGCAATGTATTCTGACTGGAGTTTCCATAAATATGCATTCAAATTCTCCATGGTAGTCACCCTTGTGGGAATAATAATATAGTTCCATGAGTTGCAAACTATAAATATAGGCTTTAAAAATTATTTGAAGAACAGGTATAGGCAGTGTCAAGTAACTTCCAGGACAAACAGAAGGGATCAGAACAGAAAACCAGACTTGAGCATGTGGCTCCCTAACAAAAGTAAGTGCACAGGACCTCTCCAGCCCTCCCTGCTGCCCAGAAAGCCCTTTTAGAAGCTTTCTGTAATTGTGATGGGAGACAATTTGGTAAGACAGAAAAAGGTCATGTTTCAAAATCCAAGAAAACATCTCAAAGTTGGGGACAGTGTGTTATATATCTCCTCCCTAAGAAATTAGGGCAGTCTTTTCAGCCCATCTACATGTTTTTTCCTACTCAAAGTTTCCAAATATGCTCTTAAGATTATAAAAATACATGATAAACCAATGCACACAATAGCATGTTTTGTTTCAGTTAGATTAAAATCAAGAATGACACTACTGCATGTTTGACTAAAATAGAGTTTCCAGCTACAAACATGAGGATGGGTGATGTGTCTTGAGGTATCAGTTACTATCCTATCTTTTCTATAAAACACATTCCTATGGTAACATGACGAATTGCCTCAGCAGTACTGAGTACTTCTCCCTGCAGATCAGGGCAGGTGCGTTAGCAGCAGTGGAAGGTTTGGTGTAGAAGCAGCCTAAGAAAATTCAGGGTAGAGATGTTACTGGTGTAGAGGCAGCATATCCAGGCTTGCAAGAACCACAACATTTAGGAAGAGTAGGAATTTACTCTTATTTGTTACACCATACCCTATCTTATCAAAGTCTCTTTTCCCATCCATTACTTAGATCTTAATCCTGTGCAGCTTCTAGTACCTTAAAGCTTCTCCTCAGGGCTCTCTTGGTTCAAACTATGAGCTTTCAAAGAACCAGACTGAGCAACAGTCTGATTAAAAAAACCTCCTAGAGTCTGAACGTCAACAGATGGCTAGACTCAGAGAAGAGGAAAAAAAAACCCAAACCAGAACACACTACAGAGGAGTTCCAGGATTCTAGCAGGGACAACATCAGGAGTTTCTAAAAGAAAGCATTTAATTTTTCTTTTGTGCAAGCAGCACTGCACATGACAGAAGCAGTGCATAAACAATGAAGTGTCCACTTCATGGGACATCATAAATGACTTAGCATAACCCATTAACTTTGTCTGTTGACCAATTCTCCAGAAGAATTCTAATCCCAAAAATACTTCCTGAACATCGAAGTTATATTTTAGAGAATCATTAAGGTTGGAAAAAAACCTCCAAGATCACCGAGTCCAACTTTTGTCCCAACATCACCCTGTTAAATAAACCACAGCACTAAGTGCCATGTCCAGGAATTTCTTGAACACTTCCAGGGATGGTGACTCCACCACCTCCCTGGGCAGCCTGTTCCAATACTGGACAACGCTTTCAATGAAGAAATTCTTCCTCATGTCCAACCTGAATCTGCCCTGGAGCAGCTTGAAGCTGTGTCCTCTCATCCTGTCACTGGTTGCCTGAGAGAAGAAACTGACCCCCACCTGGCTACACCCTCCTTTCAGGTTGTAGAGAGCAATAAGGTCATCCCTGAGCCTCCTTTTCTCCAGGCTAAACACCCCCATCTCCCTCAGCGGCTCCTCACAGGACTTGTGCTCCAGACCCTTCACCAGCTCCACTGCCCTTCTCTGGACATGCTCTGGCCCCTCAATGTCCTTCTTGTAGTGAAAGGCCCAGAACTGGACACAGCACTTGAGGTGTGGCCTCACCAGTGCTGAGCACTGAGGGACAATCACTGCCCTGCTCCTGCTGGCCACACTGTTGCTGATCCAGGCCAGGATGCCATTGTCCTTCTTGGCCACCTGGGCACAGCTGGCTCATGTTCAGTTGCTGTTGACCAGCACACCCAAATTCTTTCCGCTGGGCAGCTTTCCAGCCATTCTGCCCCAGCCTGTAGCGCTGCCTGGGGTTGCTGTGACCCAAGGGTGAAGACTCAGCACTTGGCCTTGTAGAACCTCACACAATTGGCCTCAGCCCATTGATCCATCCTGTCCAGATCCCTCTGCAGAGCCTTCCTACTCTCCTGCAGATCACCACTCCCACCCAACTTGACATCATCTGTGAACTTACTGAGGGTGCATTTTGATCCCCTTGTCCCTATCCCGGCTAAAGATATTGAAGAGGGCTGGCCCCCACACTGAGCCCCGGGGAACCCCACTGGTGACCAGCCACCAGCTGGATGTGACTCCGTTCACCACCACTGTATGGACCCAGACATCCAGACAGGTTTGAAGAAGAACAAATGAAGGCAAAATTTCCCATATCCACACACCAGTGGTACAGAAAAATAACTGAGACCTCATGTTTTAAACTCAAAAAACTATTGATGAAAGAAAACATGGTCCAGATGATAAAGTGCAATTATTATTCAAGTTGTGCTGAAAAGCTTTCCAGTACTTTTCCGAAGCTTTTCCAATTTTTCTTGGATTTCATGCTGTAATTTTACTTCTTGGTGATTTCATTCAACTTTTGGTTTTTTGCTTCTGTCACCATCATTCCAGTACTGTTCAGTTTGCATTTCTGTGAGCCGTGAGAGAGTGCGCTGAAAGGCAAAGACTTCCTCTTCTCCTGTAAACATGGAGAGCCCTTTGGCAGAATCCTACACCAATACACAACAACAGTACCAATGACCTGTGAGACACATGGCTGTACTGAAGTGCATCCTGTCTAACTCCTAAGGCTCAGTGCTATACAGGCTTTGACAAAACAAGACAGCAGCATGGCACCAAAAAATCAAAACTAATGTCCAAAAATCAAAGAAAAGCACCTATTTCAGCTAGGTAATCCCGTGAAGGAATACAACACAAAGAATAATTTGGTTTTAAAACAACACAATGACAGGTTAAGCATCTATTTTCCCTTTTTTGTTGACTAATTCTACACTGATTTAAACAAATTATTTAAAAAGTCATTGGCAACAACTGAGCTACAGGGAAAAAGAAAAACAGAATAAGCAACATGCAAAGTAGTACTGTTTGTGAGGACTTGTGAGGCTGTTCTGTAGTCTAGGAAGAGGTAGAACAAACCGTCTTTTATTTCTGTATTTTAAATGTAGGAGATAAACTTAAATCAGCATTTTCATTTATGACTGGCAGATACAATGATTAATATATAAAATGACCCTAAAAATTACACAAAATGGTTCTACATATAGTGACATTTCTTTTGACTATGAATAAGTAGCACAACATGTAATTATCAGAGTGACAGATACACTGCAGAAAAAGCAGCAAATCATTAGTTAAATGTTTTCTTGATTCCCCTTCCTAAAATGCTGCTGCAATTAGGAGACTAAGCCCAATTTTGTTACAAAAGGGAGATGATGTTAAAATCACGTACCTGGCTCAAGTCCAAATCATCCATCAACACTCTGTTGTCCTGCAGTTCAACACTGTCCTGTTCCACCAGGAACAAGCTTTGGAGAGGAGTTGCTGCAGAACAGATAATACGCACCTGAGAGGAGGAAAACAGGCAACAGTATCATCACTTGGGCTTTACAGGTCCAGGATAAAATACATCATCTATGCAAAGCAAGCTTCAAATTAAAACCTCAGTGCTTTTTCCCCAGTGTTTTTTCTTTCTGTTATTAGCATTGCTGTTACAGATTTACCTGACCTTACAGGATCTTTTTCTCAATAACAACTGATGTAACTTTTACTCAGAGAACAGAAGAACGGTGCTATCAAATACACAGAATATTTGCTAGACAGGCAATGAGTTCACCATAAAGTTTACTTTCTAAAATAACAGCTGTATAATAACCAATGCTCACTAGAGGTGAAAACCCCTAGTGAGAGTCCTTTCAGTGGGTAGATATACTACACTATTTCAAGAACACTAAAATTCCAAATTTCCCAGAAGGCTGAGTGAAGCCCTTCTTGCCTTCATCTGTGCTACTCCAGTAAAAGTTACTTGCTAGTATCAACAGTGATGCTGTTTTCATGTCTGCTGGGAGGAGATACAATGTGCAATGAGAGATGGGGGCTGCAATGAAGACAGACTGAAATAATACTACAGAAGGAGACTCTTGTTGAGAGCATGCAGGCAAGATGTTTGTGTTGTGGACAGGCATCCACAAATATACTCAGGTATTTTTCCCAACTACTTTTGATGGGAGTTTAACACTTGTGTTTTTCCTATGGAGGAAGTAATAGAAAATGACTGCTTGCAATTCTTAATGACAGCAGCAACACAGAGCAGACCATCCCCCTGTTTCTAACACGTTAGTTCAATATTAGCATATTGTCTTAGCAAATGTTCATTTCAAATCACGAAGCATAAAGAATTTGGCTAATTTGAATGACACTGATTTGAATGAGACTACTCATACACTGAGTTAGTTCAATACCTTACTGAATTGGGGCCTTTCTGATCAACAACCAATGCCAAAACATTCCTGTTAAGAACCAACCTCAACTGACACTTCCCAACTGCATAAATGTTTAAGTGTGTGCAAATATAATCACATCTAAGATAGTGTTTCATATCTTGCATCACTTTAAAAAAAACCACCTTAAACAGGAACTTCCTTTTGTTTTAGTTATGCTGATTTTGCTTCTATGATTGAAATCTCTGTAAATCCACAAGAAGTGCTATATTTATCATTCCGATTCCATAAGCAATTCTGCAATCTAATGTAAAGCCTACAGTGGCTGTTTCCTTTAAACTTTATGATGTAATTGTACTATTAACTCCTCCTTCCTGATCAAAAAGGCACTGATTCCTGACCAACTGCCCATACAGATTAAAATCTAAAAAACTCCAATTCACTCCAGCACAGTTGGCAGCACAATCTTTCATTATTAAAATAATGACATGGCTTCTGTTGTTTTCCTGGGTTAGGAAAGAACATCCCCATTCAAGAACAGCAAATGAGCTCAGGCTTATATTTATGGTCATGCTTAATAATCACAGAAAACCAAAAAAAAAAAAATCTGTTTATTTGCCATTATTGCAATGGGACTTTTCTTTGTGAAGCTGGAATAATGTTTCTTTGCAGTGCTAGTTCATTCTGCTTATGTTTTCCAAACCCTTACTACAGAAAGCCTTACTTCAAACCAATAGTAACAGTCAGTTTTAGGACTCCCAGTATTATTCCTATGCATACAGGAAAGGCCTGGTTCTCACCTTATGCTCATAGAAGGTATCAATAAGAGTGATAAAACGACGAGTTTGTGTCCTTTTTGCTATTGTAAGAAGTGGTATGTCACGAACAAACACGGTGTCAAAATGCTTTGATATTTCCAAATAGTCACTGGCTCCAAGAGGCTGAAACAAAACAAACCATAAGAAGTGGAAACCCATTATAGAATGACACATAAACATTATATCTTGACATACTACAGTAACAGAAGAGGGCTGTAAAGTCCTGATCATATTCCTATATTTATTCCTTTGTATCTCACTTGAAGAATGCTTGATTGCCCTTAGGAACATAGGTATATATGTGTGTGTTCATACTGCTGGCTTTACATGAACAGTGAGAGTTAAAAATGTGGCTCTTCTGCACCCAGACAACATTATTATCTCTCTCTGACAACCTCAAGTAAAATAATCATTGTAAACCATAATCCATAGAAGACATGTGATTTTAACCTAAAGCATAAATAATTTGAATAGCTATTAGGATGCTTTCCAGCAGCAAGATTTTTAAATGCAAATTCATAAGCTAGTTACTAAATCCTAAGTAGACTTGCATTTAGTTCACTCAGGACTAAACTAGACTGAATAAATACCTTATATTTTAAGTACTGAAAGGAAGAGGAAACAGACAAAAATACAATTTTGCAGCAGTTTCTTTGTTCATGGTTTCTCCAGTAATAATGAAATAAAAATCTTCAAGAAGAACTCATTAGTTTTTCTTTCTACCATCAACAGAAAATATGCACAAATAGTAGTAGCTCATTCAAGAACATTCCTCTAAAATTACTTTTTCATTACATGGAAGTTATTTTTTCTGCAATATACATCCTATCAGTTCCACAGGCAGTACTTTATCATGAGCTATTAAAATTCATTCCCTTGAACTTGTCCCATCAGTTTTATTTGTGCAAATACCTCAGAATCTTGTCTGCAGCTACTGCAGAGAGCAAGTTCAGCAGCATTTTGCATGGTCATAACTCCCTTCCCAGCTAATGACAAGTACCATGTGCTGTACCAACAGTTTAATACTGTTATAAAGCACTGCAATACTGCTATTACCTTAAAACCAGTAAACACAAAATATTTTCTCTAACTGAAATTGTGAGACTAATTTGTTGTAGGCCACACGTAACTTCTTAACCCTTCTGCAAGAAGTTATTTTAAGCAATTATTAATAGCTGCCCATGAACAGAACTTTGTGTTTTGCTTAGATGCCAGAATAAAAAAACTTGTAGAATGGTCTCTACACAAGCACAGGAGAGAGAAGCCCATTCCAAAAGAGAGAAGAGGCGTTCCAAAAATTCTTCTGAAAATTAATGGGAATAAGCCAACCTTCCAGGCAGGTATCAAAGCCTCTCACTCTCCACCAGCTCTCCCACTTGGAGTCTCATGAATCACCCTGCTTTCCCTTTCCCAAACATGCAACTTCCCTGTAGCATCTATGGAAAAGAATTATTACAAAACCTTTCAATCCTTTTGAGCAGTGTTTAAGAGCAGTATATGCTATATTCTCCCTTCAGGATTATATTTCTGCTTATTTTCTCCCTCCATTTCAGTCCCCTAATTACTGCTATGGACTTACTCATCAGAAACCAAAAACTCATCATCGTGAGGGCCACCAGCAAAGCTTCATGCAACACTTCTGAAAAAAACCAAAATCCTATCTGGATAAACCAGCATAGCTGAACTTAAAATGTTTTGATTAATTAAAGCAAGAAAAGGTTCAAGAAAATTAAAGGAAATCATGTATGGAAACAAAACAGAGCTAACTCACTGGACACCTTACCACCAGATGCAAGTGATACATCTGGACAGCAAGAGTATCGAGTACAAAAGAAAACAATGGGAGCACTAAAAGCAACACAACCAGGATGCTGATGGAGATTTTAAGACTAGTGATAAGCAAATAGTTTAGGTAAGGGTAATTTTAATCCATACTTAGGACTGGAGTACTGTTAAACACAGAGGAGGTCAGGTACGCCTGTGTGATGAGTACCTGCGAGGGAGAACAGCAGTGATCTCATTGTAGACAAGAAAGGAAAGAACTTCTCATATCTCCCCTTCGGTAAGAAATTACAGACATCACTGCTATGCCGATTCGTTCTTTTATCACGTGAAGAGCCCAAGCAGTCTTCTGCCAAAACCCAAAACCCTGAGGAATTATTCTGCCCTGTCCCAATATGACACACCTTCTCATACAAATCATACCAATACACCCTCCCCATCTCAAAGTATCAGATATTAAAAGCTGATTTCTAAAATTAAAAAATACATAACTAAAATTTAAAGTGTCTAAATTTTTGTAAAGTGGGCAAACTGGAGTGCCCAACTAATGAGCCAGACAGCTGAGAATTTGGTGGGTACACTGGTGGATATCCAAACAGGAAAATAAAAAACTTGGACAGTCACAGGGAAGAAACAGGTGGAAGACAAAAATAAGGCTAATGTATTTCAAATGGGAAGAATGGAAGATGCACTACTTATACTGCTTTTCATACAGACTTAAAATCATGGTTCACAGAAGGTTACAATATGCATCTTTTTCACAGTCAAACAGGAATTCAATCTACTTCAGCAGTGCAAAAAGCAAGCAATTCAAGAATTCCTCTAATTAAGGGCATAAAAGGCCGATCATTTCAAGCTTTAGCACACACTTCTGAAACATCTACACTAAGTGATATTACTCTGTAGATGTTGGCAGAAACGTGCCTTTGGAGACTCAAAACCTTACATTCAGAATGATCTGAGCCTAGCAGCATATAAGTACTTTAATAGAGTAAATTTGGTACCACCCTGGCAAGACTCATGTCTGGTGAGACACAACTGAAATGCTGAGTCAGCCATTCTGCTGTTAAATATGGCTCAGATGTTATCAGCTGTAGTCCCTTACATAGAGGAGTTCTCAGACTCCCTGCTTTTGGAGTTTAGAGACAGTCCTGGAGATGAAAGACAAAGCTTTTAATCTTGTTTCCAACATGACTTACTCTTGTCTTGGGAAGTCGTCTAATTTCCTTCTGTCTTACTCAGTGTAAAAAAAAGGAACCACCAGCAAATTTGCAAATGCTCTGGTGACAGATTTTTTGTATACCTCTGACCTTGCCTTGTCCCAGTTTCCATGCTCCCTGTAATTGCTTCAAAGCTGGTCTAACCCACCAGCTAACTCAAAATGCTCCAAATGCAAGAGACCACGATGCAGGGGCACCCTGACAGTTCCTCAACTCACACTCTCACTGGCCTGCTGCCCCCCAAACCTGGCAGGAGGCTGGCACAAGCACCCACATACCACCTCTGCCACACAGGAACAGAGACGGGGAAATGGGTTCAAGGCCAGACTGCACCACTGCTAGAGGCTCTGGCTGTACAGTCCATATGCAGAAGCTCCACCAAGGAAGAAATTTCTGCTGTTCCACAGCCCTCCCCTCACTTCACAGCACTGCCTGACTGCCTTCAGGCCCTTTTTCCCCCACCATGCAGCAGGCAGTGGCTGGGTCCCAACTGCCAGCAACACCAGCTGATGCACACGATTTTAGACACATAGCACTGTTCTCTGCATAACCCTCCAGGGCTGAAATTTATTTTGTGAATCTCAACCAATCACAGAAAGTATTTTACTTTAGTTAGCAGCACACATGAAGGTATTTCTTCCTCTTGAAGTTGCAAATGAAGCCACAAATCCTCCTAATATTGATACATATATATGTAATCCTCTTACTAAAAGTTTATCCTGATTAATCTCATCCTCTGAATAACACTGTAAAAATAACTTCATTTGGTGTGTGTTTCTAGTATGTCTGATCTCTTTTGTTTCATCAATTATTGATCAAAACTCAACTGCAGAACAATAAGACATTTATGTAATGACTATCACCATTTGTTACCAGTTCTTTCACATGTTACAATGTTATTTTAAAAAACTCAAAACATTAACAGATGGTATTATCTTATGGTATTATTGTTCCTGCATGTGTATATACTGTAAAACTGTTGTGGATCTTTGTCATAAGCTCTGATGACAAAAGTCAGTATTTTACAGGCATCATACTAATGCAAAACGCATTAGCACTAACGTGGGCCACAATCCTGACAAAGTGCTTACTCCACTTCAGCCCGCTTGACTGAGTTCTCACTCTCATTTGTTTTTGTTTCTCTGTCTACTTAATGCATTTTCAACTATCATCATCTCAGTTCAAGTAGGATGTTTATTATTTGGAGCTCTCCATGGGCTGTCTTAGATTTAGTCGTCTCCTGTTTCTATTACATAGTGCATTTAATTATAGTATAAAGCATCTTTTTTCTTAGTTGACTCATCAGTGACCCAGTATATCACCTTTCAGAGATTGTCTGAAGAATACAGAATGTTTTACATATGACAGAAAAGGATATGCAATCTCAAGATAATATGTATTTTTTCGTTCATGTTGCAAGATATTCCAGCGCCAGTTCCAGCCAATCCCGAAGACACGTGATTGACAGTACCTATAATTTTGTGCAGACACTCTTAACACTCCAAAACTTCCTATAAACAACACCCAGTTTAAGACCATATAATATTTATAACCCAATCATTAAGTATAAACAAAAAAAACCCCAAAGCTCTGTTGTTTCCAAAGGAACAACACACTATCACTAGTGAGGCTCACAAAACAGAGCACTGAGACAATATGTCGAAATTGTAACTCCAAGACAGGAACAGAAAAACCCAAGACATGATATGTGATGCTGGAGCATGCTGAAGTTTAAATAAAAATAGGAAGAGGTAGAGCATGGCTAACTTGGTTAAAAAATTTAAAGCTACTGATGGCAGTGCAAATCATAGAACCATATAACAGTCATGGTTGGAAGATACCTTAAAGATCATCTAGTTCCAACCAAGAGAGCAGGAATCTAAGATCTGTAAATGCTGGACTGAAAGATATTTTCTGGATCAAGCACAGCCGCTTCCTATCTCAGGTTATCTCACCACAGAATCCTGTTGAGAAGTATCTTGCCTGTTCTTACAGCGGAAGATTTTTAGTCACATTTCTCATAGTGGAAAGTTGTTTCATATATTTGCTCTTCTCCTTAAGAAGATGCTTGTAATTTCCATTTCTTTTATTTATTTATGAATTTATTTAAACAATATGCTCAAAGCTGGCTGAATACTGGAAGAATGCAAAAGGCATGTTTCTGCTCTAAAAGCTCTTACTGCTAAATTTCCAGTTCCAACTCCAAAGTATAGCTTTATCAATGAAATAGTCTCCAAAAATAGTTAAGGCTTAAAAAATTTATAGGTCTATTTAAATATTTACACTTACTGTTAAGATTTCAAAACCATGATCAACAAAGCTTTGAAAAAAGAGAGAGAAGTACATTCCAGAATTTAAGAAACAAAAAACTAAATCAAAAAGGCAAACCCTTAAAACTACAATCAGCTTCAAAAATCTTGTATTACCTGCTTTATGCAGCTTTCACTGAAGGGAGTGCTCTCTAAAAAGCAAGCTCTGATACACATAAAATATAAAACAGAAAGGTGGTTTGACTAACAGTATAACTGTATTACAATATTTCCACCTGAAATAACTTTCTTGAGTTTATTTTATAAAACATGCTCATGAATAAGATAAGGCAAATTTCTGGGTGGGTAGAGAACCTGATTAAATCCTTACAGCAAATGTAGCTAATAAAAGACAAACTCTCAGTCTAGAGCTTAAGCTGCAAAGGCTAATCTCTTAGGAATAAAACTAAGATCATGAACTAAGGAAAACTATGATTCTAAAAGGTTACTGAAAATAGTGCTCACCTGTGGTGTGTTTATTTACACCTATACCTGACAATCCTACAAATCTAAAGATGACACCAAATTATACTGTGCTTACATTCAGTAGCTTTTAATGAAGATAGTTCCCTCAAAATGATTCAGATTCATAAAACTGCAAATGCAGCTGAGTTATATCATAATGTAGGGCAGACATTCAGCTGACTTAAAAACAGACACTTGCATTTCTAAATTGCTTGATGCATTTGAAAATTGTGAGTCTTTTCTTTTTTTCTAAAGCTTAGTTACATCTTTCCCTTTGAAGTGCAAGCTATTCAAGTTAAGAACTACATCCTCCTCCTGGTCTGTACAGTGTGCCTATTGGAATGGAACAACAACCTAACAGAACCTGCCCACCACTTATTTGTTGTGATAATCTACACAAAAATTCTATTTTGTCAACTTCAGAAACATTAAATAACTACTAGGGGGAAAAAATTCACAATTGGATAACATTTTACAACATAAATACTGTCATTAAATTTATTTTCAGAGTTTTAACGCTATCGTGTGTTTGCTAGTGGTTAGTATCATGTTAAGGCACTACATTCATAGGTACTGGGCAG
Organism: Chaetops frenatus; assembly: GCA_013400775.1. Taxonomy (NCBI): domain Eukaryota; kingdom Metazoa; phylum Chordata; class Aves; order Passeriformes; family Picathartidae; genus Chaetops; species Chaetops frenatus. Next base: position 20,541 of record VZTR01018931.1, read on the forward strand.
TCGGATGAAAGGATATATCGGATTACCTAATGGAAAGCCTACGGGCTCCACGCAGCAAAGCAGCTGAGCCTCTGTGCGGAGCAGGCTGCCGTGCTAGAGCGGTCGGCGGCCCGGTTCCCGGCAGAGGGCAGCAGCTGCTGCGCACCAGCCAGAGGAGCTCCGAGAGCAGCTCTCCGTCTCCCGACTCCCTTCTCTCCGTGACATTACACGGAAGGTAAGCTGTTGGCTGCCTTATTTATGCCACACCAAACTGTCACTATCACCAGCTTTTAAGGAAAAAATTTAAAAACTGAAGTGAAGAAAGGGAACTGGCAGAGGGTGATTTTTTTCTAAGGTGTAATGAACACTTTTCTTCATGTGAACACACTAAAATATTTGCACAGTTGCATGTATATCTATATAGGGATTTTAAAACCAAGATAATATATACATTTTATTTTTAAAGATATCTGGTGATCTCTCATTCACACATTTAACTCAATTAACAAATTAATTATGTTTTGCAAGGATCTAATACCACTGGTAGCGTTTTCCTCATTGTATAGATGGAAAACCCGGCAGAAAGAAATTAAAGGCCCCAAAGAACGGGAGAAGTCAAAGTTGTCACTGAAATTCGGGAACTGTATGTCCCTGTTCTGCCTGGTGCCTGTCTCAGCCTCCTGTGGCTACATTTTATGAGGCCTTAGAAAAGGTGATATGATAAAAAACATTTTGATGAAAACCAAGCAGAGTTCTGGCTGGTTACACTTGGAGAAGCAGGTTCACACGGCTCCATTCTAAGTACTGGGTGACTGCTACATGCCCATGACAAGGATCACCACGTGCCACACTGCCACATAAACCATGGTGTGTCAGGTCTGAAAAACTGCTTCTCCTTTGCCTTAAAGCAAGCAAAATACATCAGTATCCTCTCATCCAGATTTCTGTTGGTTTTCCACATGTTCACATAGCTAGTAAGGAAAATAAGCAAAGTGTATGAATTTGATATCAACTAAGTCAGCTAAAACTTGGGATTATCCTCAACTGGGAAACTATGATTTACAAATTGATGCACACAATAGCTTTAGCAGGTCAACTGCATGTCACATCAGCAATGCATACAATATATTCTCTGTATTTTATTTTTATAAACATTAATGGAAAACCAGTAATTACCAGTATCTGATGCATTATTTTAGACAGAAAAAACCCTTAATATTCTTGTCATGAAGAAGTTTGATGCTAACATATGAAATAGGAAATTAAATACTGTAATACCAGAAAGGTATCAACTCTAACTCCCAAGGTCTCCAGGTATTAATTAAAGAGCAGCTATTATGAAAATTCTACTTAAGCCAGGAGACATTACAAATAGTATCAGGTTACCGCTGATTGGCTATTTTCATCTATTATGCATTAGCTGACTGCACATGAAATTGCATCCTATCAAAGTGGAAAATGTTTCAATATTTCCACTTAAAACAGAATTTTGATTTTATTTCGAAGGAAACATCAGCGAAATTGAAGAGGTTTCACAGGCTGTTCATATGAAATATTGTATTATAAAAATCACTAAGTAATGATCTGATACATTTCAAACAGATCTCCTTAATCCTACACCAACAAATGTAAATTTTTAGGTCTGGATATGTATTCCTTGGAATGCACTGTAACAGTTACCCAAGACCAGACCAGAAGACAGGTTGCAGCAACGAAGTCAAAGCAGACTCACTTGAATGGTAAGCTATTTTGCCAACACAACACAAGCATCTATCCTTTCACATGTTGATTCTTGCAAAACTTACTCTTTTTTCTGGAACCCTTAAGGGTAATGGAAAGCTAAAGGAATCAATGAACCAAGTTTTGAGTACAATGTTGTCCACTCATGCTGCAATGATTACCAACATCTACGTGAGCAGTAGTACACAAGAGTTTCAGCAAACTCAAAAAATACTACTGCAACTCCAAGATAATATTGTAAGTACTTCCATGATGAGGACCAGGCATGTCAAATTTGGAAGAAAGACTGCTTGGTAGGAGGGAAATGTCCTATACACTTCCTGTGAAACCCCCCTGAAATCCAAGGAAGTTATAAGCCTTGGAAAAACTCAGTCTGAACTGACTGCACAGATCGTAGACTGAGAAGTATTCCCTACTCCCACAGGTATGAGGGGTATAAGAGCTCATTATTCCCTCAAGATGACCAGGCACATTCCCCTGCTGGCTGCTGAACTTGTTCACTGCATGTGCAGGGGCAGTGAGAGCTGCCAACAGGCAGCAGGGACCATGACTCCCTCACATCCCTACTTTCAGGCACTTTAAAACCAGGAAAGATCATGGGGTACTTCAAGATCCTGCATTTTAGAGTCAGCTGAGCCTAAAAACTAATACACAGCTCAAACACAAATCCTCCTCCTAAAATGGCATCCAGTTTTGACCCAATACACAGTAAAAGGAGGCTGTGTCTGCTTAGATGTAGAAAAGGTAAATGAAACAAACTTTCAAAAAAAAAAAAAAAAAAAAAAAAAAAAAAAAAAAAAAAAAAAAAAAAAAAAAAAAAAAAAAAAAAACAAAAAAAAACAACCCTTTCCCCAAAATATAAATTCTGGTAAGAAATAGATTGCACACAGCTTTCTTGCCTTCATACCTCCTCCCCCCATACACACAGTACTTTGTATTTACAGCAAGTTTGTATTAACATTTATGTTCCACATTATGTTTAAAAGTTTATCCATCTCCAGCTAAGAATAAGCCAGTAACATTCAGATAGTATAAAACATCAAAACTTCAATTTTACTTAACAAGTCTTATTTGAATGGACATATTTGCCCATGATCTTTATAATTTTCCTGCACTTCATTACTAGTTGCCATTCATTCCATATTATTTGATTATGTCTCAACAGTGACAGAGGAAATACTTTTACTATCTTCCTCCTCAAAGAGTCCTTCTTGGGTTTGTCTTGCTCCTTTTGTTGTTGTTATTGCTACTTCCCTTTCCAGGTAGTCACATTTTCCTTTTGCTTTTGAACACTATTCTTCCCGAACTCAAATATGCAATTTCACTGTTTGGAATAATTTTTGGTTTCATTAAATATTAGAAAATTAAGATTGTTCCTATACAACACAAATTTCTAGATGAATTCATCATTGTAAGCTCTGACCAAATGACCTTGTACTGGATATAGTACATTTTATGCTAGAAAATTATCATCCGCAATTTTCTGGCTAATTACATTTCACCTTTTCCTGTGTTTCATCTACAGCGTAACATACAACAGTGTATTTTCTTTATATGCTTCTTATAGCCAAATGCTCAAGGAGCATTTCACCTCATGCTCCATTTGTAACAGATCCCTATGAGTACTATCCTTCTGGGTTTGTTAATTAGTAGACTGGTATGTATTCAAGAACCTTGTATTAATTAACTTTAAGGCAGGTACTAGTACCTTCAATGTTCTCCACCTCTTTCAGCCACTCTGTCTTTAAGTAGGCTGTAAGCACCCATTCTGTATTATTTTTTTATGAATTGTCCCACAAGGTTTCAATAATAGCAATTATCTCTCATTTTTCCCATTAATGAGAATTTCCCATTTATCCTGCTTGTCACCACATCTTAAAACTGATATAAAACCAACTGCAAATCTTGTTTTCAGTTCTGTTACAAGTTTAATGAGCTGCTACAACACCAACTTTAAATTTAATTTATCTACCTGGAGGCTTTGCTTGAGCTGTCAATTAAGCTCCACACTGGTTGCAACAGGCTCCAGTGAGGAAGATTTCCTGCCCCACATCCCTTTGTACAATCTGCCTTCCCATGGAATTTTGTCCCCACGTCCTCCACAAGGAAATCTGCAGATTCGCTCCACGCAAATCCAAAAAATTCCTCTCTGGTATTTTCTTTTGTCAATCTTGCTTTTTGTTACATCTTTTTCAGCTTTCTACTTTCCCTTTTTTAATAGTAGCACTTAGGATGCCTGTCAACTTACCTACCATTTGGCTTCACAAGAAGTAGCTCGTTGCTATGCCCCCTACAGATTTCTGCTTTATCCCTCCACAAATCATTCCCACTACTAGCAAGGTTACTGGAATATATAAAATTACTTTATAATTCCTGTCATGTTGAAAGTCTCCTCATTTTGGGTTATTTTTTTTATATAAATCATCAGTGCTGTCTTCTGGATCCTCCCTATGTGTTCTGTGACATGAGTGGGAGCAATTTCCCATTCTGACTGTTTAAAAAGACACTGCATGTTTAAGTTTATCCATCAAAAATTAGAAGAATTAATGAAAAAAGGAACATGGTTTCATGGCTTAACATCTGAATTTTTCCTTTTAGCAAATTTTAATGGCAGCAGGGCAGGCAAACAGAGAAATGGGGCAGGCAAAGTCCTAAATGCAGCTTATACTGAGGGAAATTTTCAACCATTGCTATGAATCATTGCAAAAGTTTACAGTAATCAAAAAAAAAAAAATCACAGGGGAAGCAACTCTAGCCATTCATCCAAATTTAAGAGACAATTCTGAAGTTCATGACTGTAGTTTTCAACCTCTGAAGGGAGCAGACTGATACCCTTTCCCAACATACTAATGTAATATTTATGAAGATACATCAGTGATCTGAAGAGAAAAATCAGCGATGACTGAGGAAGTTGTCAAAAGAAAACCATTTACTGTCTGCCATGTTGTTTTAGTTTTAAGCATGTGATTTTGCTATAAGAGACTACTATAACACATCTGCAGAAGACATCTGAATTGAGGCAGCCAGGCTTCCTGAGGCCTGGATCGTGATCCTTGTAAGAACAATACTGTTAAACAATGATTAGTATTTCATAAAAATTTTCTTCACTTGCTCTGAGTGCAAACCAAGACCCTCAGCTCCATTATGCCAAGATGATCTGAACTCCAAATAATTCTTGAACAGGATGAGAACCTTCAGACCGCTGATATGGGAGCTAATTATAGGACTTCTCCTTAGAAGCAACTTATCATCCCATTTAAGTACAAAAGGCACTTACTGGACTGAAGAATTGTACCAGTATTTGCTGAAAGCATAACTTCCCCATACTTGAAGAGGCACAAGGAACAAAAAGTCTCAAAATCTCTAGTGAAAAGCAAGCTATTCTACCGATTGCACACCTCCACTCCTACAAATGGCTTATTGGTTTTGTCTGAAACTGAAAACCAACAGTCTAAAACCTACAGCCTGAAACACAACCAGTGAAATTTCTGTCCAAATAGTTATCAACTCCATAGCTGCAAGGAAGAGAAGGCATAATGTTAGCACCAAAAGACATGTCACCATCCTGAATCAAAAGTGCTATTGGCCCAGTTTAGGGTTGTGATCATCTAACAATAACTTCAGACATCAGTACAGAGATCACTGAAGTACAGTGCAACTCCTGGGGAACTGTCTCCTAACCCACTGGATGTCAAATACAAGGAGAACTTTTCAAGATTCACATCTCACATGTTTAAGCAGAGAGTGTGGCAGTAGTTAGCAAAATCTGACACATTTTGAGAAGGCCCAGCATTAAACATTCCTTGTACACACAGTTGAGACCAAAGCATGGAACAGCAGTGCTACTCTAGTGGTGCCAGGATCACTACTCTTTTGCTTGAGTATCAAACTGAAGCCCCAGATTAGAAAAACAGCATTTGACTGCTATTTACATATCTATATGTTACCAGCACTCATATACCAGCAGTGATGCTAGGCCAGGCCTATATTCCAGTAGGATTTTTGAAGACAATCTGTAATACACATAAGAGTGAATTTACAATATCATTAAAAAGAAAACTAGTATGGTTCTTTTGAGGAAAGGGATTTTTTCCTGTTAAATTAAAAATATTTCTGTTAATCAAATTCTTTTAAAAAGCCTTTTTAATTTAGTGCAACTTGGGAAAACAGCAAGTTTGTGTGGTTTGAATTTTTTTTAAACTGTGAAAAGTCTGAGCATTAACTGATCTAGATTGGACTGGGTACTCACTCTGTCGCACAGCTCTTCAAACGTGAAGTCTGCAATGGTTCCACACGCTTTATTCAGCCTTAGCTCTCTGCCTTGCACTTTTAGAATCCTTGGTCTAGTTACTATGGGAACATGAACAAAGACTCAATCTTCTGTGGATAATTACTATAAAATTCATCTCTTACAGATAGGAAATGCATAGCTTCATGAATAATAGCACATGATTCAACACATAAATTAGACAAAATGCTGATACAATGACTGCCACTTGAGTGTGGCATCAACCCATATACAGCAATGGAACTTATTAATTGGTCAGTGGAGATTGGGCATTGTGTTCTAAATGTATTCTCTTTCAAGAGAAATTAACTTACGTACAATCATTTTGTTTCTGAGCCAGCTCATCAAACAACTTATCCATGACAGCCTCCACATCAGCTTCACTTGTGCTACAGTGAAAAGAATAATAGAATATGAAATTAATAACACTTGAAGCCAACATCAAACAGCTGCCTGAGCCTGCTTAGCTTTTTGCCCATAAAAAAAAGAGAACAGGATGTTATGCTCTAAATACAAACATTACATTTAGAATACACTTAAAAGTAGAGAATATTAACTCCCAGGTAGATGATTCTGCCTTATTTGCATACACTGAAAGACTTCTGTGTTTTGAGCTGTTTCCAGTAATGAGGCAACACAGGCAGAGCAGATCCATTAACACTATGCGTACACAATGAGAAAAAAGGCTTCTGGCTCTATCTTGCATGCAAAATAAGAGCAAATAGACAAGGCAAGGCAAGGCAGTCAAGCACCTAAAGAAGTATCCTTTGAAATTTCTGAGAGGGGACTTTGTGAAATTAAATGTTGAAGCAGATTTTTATTTTCTTTCTTTTTTTNTTTTTTTTTTTTTTTTTTTTTTGGGGGGGGGGGCGGGCATGTGCTGTGTTAAGTCAACCGATTGTATTGATCAAACAATTTGCAAAATTAAAGTGTGAAATTAAAAATACCAGTATAATCTCTGCATTAGCAGTTTTAGCAGTTTCCCAACCTCTGTTCCTAATACTGCTTGGGAAAAGATCAGCCACAAATAGTGAAAATGTGAAATACCTGTGCTGATAGCCAAAGTAAAGTTTACAATCATCCTCTGGGCCACAAGAATTAAAAAATCAGTTCAATCAAAGAACTATTTTTTAATCACTGAATGGGTTAGAGAGCCAACCTTTCAATATTTTATTCTTAAAGATGAATAGATAGACAGATAAGATTTCTAGCTGAAAATAGTAAATCAATGTTATGGTAGACAACAAACTAGAACTAGGATATATAATGTTTCACTGAAGTTTGTATGAACTCTTTTGGTGTGAAAGTCTTATTTTATAGATCTTGATGCACTCATCACACTACTTCACACAGTTCTAGACATCCTCGTAACTCACAAACAAAGATCAGCTTGTTAAACAGATACTCTCCTGCTTATTAGGCCTTAAGCACCTTAAAAATGTTAACAGCAGAACTGAAGTAACCACTTTTTAGCTAAAGCTTAACGATAACAAACCCTGTCGATAGAAAGAATTTGGAAAAAAATTTAAAAACCCACTATAAAAGTGCCATTTCAAAGACTTTAAAAACCTTTTCTGACTAGGTGGTTACATAAAATTCTAGAAGTTTCTCTCAACATTGATATTGGTGTGATGCATTTCTTTGACAAAATGATAAAAGAAAAAGAACAGACAACACCAGAAAAAAAAGGCCATAAGAGGGGATAAAGAGTGTGTGTATGTGTGTATAAATATATACATATCTATTTATCTGTATCTACCTCAAAGAGTATGTGCATGTGCATGCATATCAGTAACAGAAATTTTGATGGAAAGGCTACCAGAAGAAACAAGTGTATATGATGCTAAGGTGGGTACTTGTACCTAATTGCTAAGAAAATTTGTTTTGAAAATAGATACCTGAGACTGAGATCGATGAAGTTGCTTTGATCAGGCATCTTGTAATCGTGTTACACTGATTGCTCTCAGATGAGTACGAAACAGCTTTAAGTAACCCTCAGTTACATATTTTAAATGAAGACAAGACTACACAAAATATGAAGCATCAAGAGGATTCTCAAAAAAATGTCATAATGATACTATAGCCATTAATAGAAGAACATACACATATTGAACAAGAACATTTTCTTTGGGGGACAAGATTGCTAATTAAATTTCAGGAATCTGTAGCAAAATAGTGTATAGTACCTAATTTTAAAAGAAATCAAACAAAAGCAATCCCCACATACTAAGCTACTTCTACAGGGTTGAAAGCACCAATGAAACAGTTTGAATAGAAGAATGAATGGGATTCCCTCAGAAGAAGAAAGGACAAAGAAATAAGTACATAATTCCACTGGAAGCTATGGGGTTTTTAAAAAGTTTTTTCCCCCCACTGTGTCCTAATGATTTACATATCAAGCTCTGAAGGTAACCAATATCCTTCCAGGAAGAGAAGAGAAGAAAAAATTATTGCCAATTTCTGCCATTCACCTGATCAAAAGTTTTACAGCAGAACACAATGAAATACTTTGGCTGGGTACTGCTCGTGGAACTTGTTTGTATTGCTTCTCTGAGAGCTGATGCCACAGGCACCATGTTTAGCCCATTACCTGCTGGAAACCACAAACATCCTCTTCCTTTCTTCAGAGTATGGACAGTGAGAAAAGAATGCAGCAGGTGCTCCCCACAAGTGTCCAACACAAAGTCCCAGAGTGCAGCAGGCACAGGGACGGCAGCACTCGGAACGAGGGCCGTGATGAGCAGCACACAGGTGTCAGTGGTGGCTTCAAAAAGCACTTCTGAGCAGACGTGGCAAAGCTCAGAGGAAGTGGAGCCAGGCAAGAATACAGAACAAGAGCTACTTTTCTCAAGTTTATACAGTCACAGTTAAAGGGCACAGAACCTGTATTGGACCTACTTTCCATATATGAAATTCTGAAGAGTTACCAGTTGTAATTCTACCAAGCAGTATTCTTTCTTCCAGACAAACAACTACAACATCTAACTTCATTAAAAAGTAGCATGGACATACTTGGTTTCAAACACCCATCACAGCAATGAAAATACCCCACCTTTCTTAATGGAACATGATTTTTACATCAGTATTTTAAAGGTACAACCATTATAAATCTAATCTTAAGCTATTGTAGTCTGCTTTGTTAGGCTGTCACTGATTAAATAGTATTACAAGAGAAAATACAAGACAGAAAAATGTTTGCATTGCAAAGGTTTCAAAGTATTAAAGAAGATGTTCCTATTAGGCAGATTTATGCTGCAACCAGAAACACAACTGTGAATATATTTTAAAATACATTTATTTGTAAATAAAAAGTGCTAAAGAAATTTTGTCATGATAAACAGAAACAATCTGTCAAAACAGAAGGGTGTCAGGTTTTTTAATCCACAGCATTGGAAACACCCAAAATTAAATGAATCCTTCTCATTGGATTTCTATAAATACTTAATTACTTAAATACAATAAGGATGTTCTTCTATTATAAGAGAATTGTGCAATCTCTTACAAGAGGATATTCATTACTTTCTAACCATCTGTCACTTCAGTTCTCCAAACACCACACCTCCCCAAAAAATCTAATTAGTTTTTATTCAGTCACACATTATAAATGATGCTACTGTGGATACCGAAAATGTAGTTTAATGAAGTTAATATCAAGGCATAATGGAAGGCGGTTTGCTGAACAAAATGGACCAGAAGGCAAAGAAAGGAAAAGTCACACCCTGTTAATTCTACTATACATTTTTCATTTCCCACTGAATAGGAAATTATTGGCTAATAAGAAGGAAAAAGAGAGCAAATATAGTATCATAGATAAACTTACAGGTAGTAAAGTTTTCCAGCAGCTGGAAGCACTCGTTTCCTGTAGTCTATTCCAGAATCAAGCTGGACTGTGCTGCAGTATTTCTACAAAGACAAAAAAAAAAGAAAGAAAAAAAGGAGGGAAAAAAAAAAAAGCAAGAAAGAATAGTTTTCCTCAAGCCAAAGCTGTATTTACTATTGTCTGTAATACAGAGAAGACACACTGCTGTGATAAACCATTAGCATGAATATTATCTGCAAAACTGAAATTAAAGATCTAAAAGCTGAAGTCTCATTTGCAATTATCAAAGCAAAGAAATAAGCTGAAAATCACATATGCAAAACAAAAAGGTCTATCACAAGTCCATCAGCTAAAAAATTAATATAGATTAGAAGCACATGGAATGAAATGAGGGTGGATATTACTCACTGTCTCTAGGCACTGTTTTGTTGCAAAAGTAATTATTTCTACAAATATATATATATATATATATATATTGAAGTACAAAATTAGAAGCATCAGAAGTTTAATGGAACACAAACAAATTCTAGCAACAAGTGAAACTACTTCTGTTTTATAAGCTAAAAATAATTTTATCTTTTCCTTCTACTGAGAAGAGTAAAGATTTTATAATACAAATATCAAATATATGAACCATACCAAGTTTTGCTGCAAAATGGACAAGGGAGGAATAAACAAAGCTCTATATAAAAAAGATTTTATTTCATTTTTGCAGTATCTGAATTAACTCAGAAAAGAATCTTTTTTGCTCCCCTTTAAACAACCTGTAAGATTGTAAGTGTGATACAGATGTCCCTGAGAAGTTATAGTAATTGTCTCTGTTAGAAAGCTCAAACCCAGCTGTACTAAAGGGTGCTTTTTTGATTTAAGGCCTGGGGCTGAAAGCAAAATTCTCACTAGTATCAGCAGGATCAAGATTTTACTCCCCCACCTCCCTCCCCCCTGGCAAAGGGAATAACTCTGCTTATCTGTTATGACTACTTCCAACACACAGAACTTCTAGGTGTTATATATAGCAAGAAGCAAAAGAAGCTATAGAAAACAGAGAGGAAAAGTTTTAGTATTTTAGAAAATATAGCTCAAACAACAACTTAATTAAAGCAAAAAACCTTTTTTTAAATGTAATTCAATACCACTACCATTCTTCAGTTTGCTAGAATCCACTAAATCAGACTGCTTCTTCACTGCACTATGAACTATTGGTTTATCTTTAATATTCTTATTAAGCATTTCATATTCTGCATGTTCAAATTTTTCAAAGCCTCCTTGAGGCCATTCAAATAACAAAATTGGAAATGTCAAACCTCATTCATAGCAACTACATTGCAGGGAAAAAATTTAGAAGAGCTATCATCAGTGATTTAAGGAACAATGGCCCTTTTGAACAAATGCCTTGCCTAGGACACATAGATCACAAATATCTGCAGGAATTGCTGTGATGACTCATTGCACTAATTTTTTGCCCTTGGCCATTAGTGAAGGCTCTATATCTACTTTAAACCTCCAACTTCTCTGCAAAGAGATACAGCTGAAGAAAGAAGGTTAAAAAAATCATCCTGAATGCACAGAATCCCAGGGAAATCCATATATCTTTAATTCCAGTAAGTGAAAAAGCCATGCTAATCAAATCATTATCTTGGACTAAGGCTACCACAAACACAATAGCATTGGTGCTACAATATTATTATAATCTATTCCCTTTCTTTTCGTGAGAGCTCACAAAGAAAGAGAATAAGAGAGCAGAAGAGAAAAGTTCCAGAGGCATGTAATAATATGCACAGGGGAGGGAGGATGTTAAAGCTTTTCTTCAGCATCAGTCTGGCAGACAAGGCCAGAAGGAAGATTACTGAAATTTCACAGCAAAGCTAGTTCACTTAGCTTTTCTTTGCCAGCATCTTTCCACCTAATGCTTTATTTTTCCAAAGTAGTAGATTAGCTTAAGTATTATTTTCTTTATGTTAGTAAGGGGAAATCCCTGTAGATTACTACTACAGCTTTGAGGGCTATGAGATTACTTAGATTAACTTTAGATACTTACATATTTAGTAATGCTGTTAATCATTATGGTTTGTTTTTTCCTGGAAATAAGAGATGGGAATTTTACATTAATTCAGCCTCATCTCTTTGGCCTTCAATTCAGATGTATAAACTTTACTGCTCCCTCAGGGTGTTATGTTGCACATAGTGAAAAGTGAACACAGACCCGCACACACCTGAGAGTATTCCATGGTTATGGTAAGGCTGAAAGAAAAAAAGCACACCCAAACACGGTGGCTGGTGTAAATTTGTTCCCTGATATTTACAGTGCTGCTGGAGGCTCAGCTGCTCATGACAAGCAGGTGTCCTCTGCACTCAGATACAGACTTGTACTGGGCTATATTATGCAGGTCAGTGCAGCGTGATGAAACAGAAATAGGTGCCCAGTGCTACACTGGTTTAAGTACACTTGTGTTCCACTTACAAATCTGTCACTCCTTAAATGCACCGACAGCCTTTTATGACTCCATGATTTAACATTACACTGAATGAGTGTCGGAGGTAAGAAGCATGAAACTGAAGATTTAAATACTACCAATAGAGTTACAAAGAAGATACCTTTTTTAAATTTTTTCTTCCTTCCCTTTTCTCTGTCTTTGAAGTACTTAGTAGTATCACTCTTCAGGAAAAGCCACTATCATTAGTGATTCTAGTTAAAAAGAGCTTGTAGGCTAAAAAAATTATGTATATTTTTGGGACCCTTTTAAGCTACAAACATTGCCTAAGAGAGATATTTCTTTCCCTATAAACTTTGCTTGTATGTCTGTAATGATATACTACTTTTTATTCTAATATGATATTAAATGATATCATTTATTTTTTTAAAAGCCTGTTAGATATTGGACCTTTCAACCAGAAAGGCAATAGCAGAATCCTATTCAGATATCTATAAAATACAGTTGATATAGTCCTAGTGATTTTTTTGCTTCTTTAGGAGGCAAAAGTCAACTGAACCAAATATAAACAAAATGAAAAAAACAGAACTCTGATGTACAGCAGTTTTCTGTAATACACAGTGTAAGCATAAGAGCAGGGGACAGCTAACAGGAACCAATAAATACTTAGTCCTTTTGAAAACATTTGGCATTTCACTCCTTGGGTGTTCCTAATTAATTGACAGGTTTGGCCTCTCCAGATTGATGGTCAGTTCAGGAAGGTACTCTGGCCATTTAGAGATCATATTCTAAATACAAATAAAAGAGTCACAGGAATTTCCTAACCCTTCTACAGGTTCAGGTGTCTATCCATGCTCATTGCTAATTATTTTCACTGAGACACTTCAAAGCTCACCACACTTGTGTTAAGATGCTGTATGAATATACATAAAATGAACGGCTCCTGCCATTAAACTCAAACATCATAATCTGAATGACAATATGCTCTCAGAAAACAGCCCTTGAAGGCATGGTTCCTGCAGTTAGATTATAAGCTTTTCAGGGTAGGAACAACCTTTCCTTATGTGACGAGTACAGATCCATAGGTGCTAATGGAAAATAGTATAACAAAAAAAAACCCCAAAACACTGAACAGAAGTGGGCAATGTTATTTACTCTGCATAGCAGAGGAGAGAAAAGGTGGGACAGCAGCAGCAAACTGAAGGGTAGTGGTAGGAGAATTGCTTGCATTGCCAGGCAATAACAACACCATCTCTTCTCTGAATTAAAAATATACCCTTGAAGATTGTTCAAAAGGGAGATTCAGCACATGGTCACCTTCACTCAATCAGAAAGGTCACAGAGCAGTTAAGTGCTGAGCAGGGATCCAGAAGTTTTTCCTTTTGGCGTTTCCTTTGCCAACAAAGGTACCTACCATGGTTCTTTGTTTCTGCACATATAAACATTCATTTATCTGCTTCAGAGGAAGGCAGACGGAAAAATATTCATATTTATAAATAATTTTTTTAAGATAAATGCTGTAAATATTAAAAAGACAGCATATAATCAGAACATATAACAACAACAAAAAAAAGCACATCAAAATAATGTAAATTTCCAAGCTAAACACTTAAAATACTAGATTTGCAAAAAAGAAAACAAGATACATGGTTGCATGGTACGGAAAAACAAATCCCTCTCACAAGTGTAAGAATAAAATACTGAACATCAGAGAGGGTGCCTATGTGAGTACCACCACGCATCTTGTCTGCCCTTTACAGGTATCAGCAACATTATTCTCCTGCATCATGGTACTAAAAAATCAGTACTATAATTTAAAAATCCTGGAAGTTTGGAGAGGGGTGGAAAGAGGCTTCTCTACTTTTTAACCTTCAGCTTCTTACAGCATGGGGAAAACCCCTATTAAGACTACATATAGAAGTTCTACTTTCTCCATCTTTGGACTCATGCAGCACTGGACTGATTAAACCGTATGGATGTGATTGCATTCTCACATTCACTAATCACCATGGAATCCTAATCAACAGCCAAAGAACTAATTGGAGTGCTCAGGTTGTTAGCACTTAATTGTCAAACCCATAACTATAGCAATTGGTTTCCATTTCTTAAGATGGAGTTTAAATTTTCAAATTTCATTTTGGGCTAAACTTCTTTCGACATAAATATTTAATATTGAAGCTACAGTCAGTCTAGTGGAACTACCCGCAGTTTCCAATAGATTTTCTATTCTACTGAGATATTTAAAGTCTGACTTACCCTATTCAATTCAAATGCATAAAATTAATTAGTTACACAATTTATTTTTAAGTCATTTATGTATTTACGTATACAAAGAACAAATACAATTACAGAATTGAAAATGCAATTAGTAAGTTAAAAATGCAGTGTAAGCATGCAGTCATTACCACTGAGTGGCATAAAAACTTTTTACTTCAAAAGGACTTCGAAAAGATAGTCTCAAGGCTCAACTCAAAACACAACACCTAAAACAACCACCTTTAGACAGAATAGATAAAATTAAGACTGTCAATAGAGCTACTCTAGAAAGTTATTAAATACAGACTAACAAATACATTTTATTCCAGTAAGCACCTCTGATATTCCTTTATTGCTACAATCAAGAATGGTAGCTATTAAAATGTTTAACTGCTCAAGAAATTAAAGCACACAACAGGACAGAATATTATGAACAAAAAAAAACTTCAGAAAATTTCAAAAAGCAGTCCAAGTTAGCTGGATAACCTGCAAGTTCTCAAGATGTGTGTCACACGTGTCTCCCTTGTGTCACAAAAAGCCCTGAAATGCTATAGATGGCCTTGTGGTCCACAATAAACACTGTATTAAGTATCACGTGCCCTCTGAACTCAAGTATTGTGATCAGCTGGTAATACTTGACAATGCAGGTGAGTAGATATTTCTTAACCTTATTGAAGATCACTGTAAGTCAGCCCAATTACCATTCTCTGCTCTGAATTTTAATGGAGTTGAAACAAAGAAAAAAAAAGGAAAAGAAAAACCAGAAAAAAACCCCAACATATGTCATCCTTCTAGATCATAAGAATTGACAAACTAATCACCCCACAGTCCTAATCAACAGTCAAAGAAGTAACCAGAGTGCTCAGATTAGCACTTAGCTGTTAAACCACTTATCTAAGGACCTCCAGAGAAGGTGTAGGGGAACAGAGGTACAAGAGTGCTTCAATTTAGGAGGATCATCACCTTAATTCCCACACCTGCTGAGTTTCCACAACCTTTCACACCTGGGTCAAACCAGACACCTGGAAAATGCAGTGGCAGCACTGCATCTGCAGTAAATGCTCATTTTCCATATGAGCAAAGAAGAGGATAGTTTTATCCCCAAGCTTCACAATTAACACTCTTGGCCTCTGAACAAGCACATTAGAACACCTACTATTAGTAACCATGCCTATCTAAGAAGTGCAACTTCCAGCCACTCTTTCTGAGGAAAAGAAATCACAATTTTCACATAGGTCTCATCCTCCTTTTCAAACGCATCCTCTGATTTGGTCTCCATTAACAATACACAGGATCACTAATATTCCTTTCCTCCAGCAAACCAGAAAATAATTAGATTGTTCATTTGTAATCATTCTTCTCATGCATTTACAGTCAGTCTAAGATGTTCTCCTACATCACACATGTAGACATGTGATGAGTCACCAACTAACAGAGTTCCTCAGGTAAACAAAGCTCACTAGACTTAACCATTTTTATTTTTCATTATTTGACTCCATATAGTGTTAGATTATCAACTAGAATATAATTTTTTCTTTCTTAAAATTCTTCCCTAAGCAATTTCAAGAAACGGTTTCTCCATCCAAAGGATACCATTACAACTAGTATTTTCCATAACTATGGTAGAACAAGAATCATCTTAAGCAAAAATGTAGTATGTAATGAAAAAGTTATTGCTGACATACAAAGCACACCCACAGGTTTTTAATTCAGTGTACACTCAAAATCACCAGCATGTGACAGTCACCAGAATGTGAAATTTCCGAATGTGAATCTGGTCCAGCTAGAACTCATGAGCTGGACAAGTCTGTCCAGAGCCTGCTGAGAGAAGCGTACAAGGGTAAGTGCAGTTTCCTCTCTGGTGCAGCGCTACAAGGAGTTCACCCAGACTGTTAGTCATGAGCAGGCATGGTACAGGTGAGGGACCTTCAAAGAGCTGCTCCTTTAATCCTTTTGCCTTACTTGAAAGCAAAAAAAAAAGTACAAACCAAAAAAAAGGAAATTAATCAAGTTTGCAACACTCCTAACTTTGCTACACTAATCCATGGGATTGACGTACTCAGGGAGAGGAGGAAGGAGAAAAGGAATCACCAGGTATTTGGTGATAGAGAAAAACTTGGTCCAAGCATTGTTGGATGTACATATAGTTTTTGTCTCCTTGTTCAGATGTTGTTGAAACAGTAGACTTTAAAGAAAATGTCAATGAATCCTCATAAGCACTATACATGACCTCTGGGGTAATTAGCAATCATTCAAAAGCAACAAGACTAAAGTGTCCTATTCTTTATTACTGTCAGCTCTTTTCTTGATCAGCATTTTAATAAAGAGGGATCATTGCTAAGACAGTTTCATGAATCAGTCATAATTACATTCTGACATGCAGTGAATAGTAAAGCAAAACTAAATATCACTTCATCAACCTTTCTAACCTTTGTGCAAGTATTAACTGTAAATAATTTTTACACAATCTTACAACAGAAAATCTGCATATTTCTTAGCTTTGTACATATTCTACCCTAACCGAATTTCCTGTGACCTATACCTGAAAAAAAACCCCAACATTACAATCAGGAATAATTACTTATCTGGCATAGTATTCAGGTATTGCCTTTCACAGACCAAATTAACTTCAAGTAGAAAAGGCTACTTGCTCTACAAAACAGTGAAATACTTTACAGGGTTAACTAAGGGGTTTTTTACAGTCTTTTTCCCTATATTCTTCTGCAATAATGAAATACGGGAAATCCTTACAATAGCCTTAGCTACTTTACGCTTAATACAACTGCAAACACTGTAACAAAACTAAACAAAAAAAAAACAAAACAAAAACAAAACAAAAAAACCCCAAACAAACAACAACAACAACAACAACAACAACAACAACAACAACAACAACAACAACAACAACAACAACAACAACAACAACAACAACAACAACAACAACAACAACAACAACAACAACAACAACAACAACAACAACAACAACAACAACAACAACAACAACAACAACAACAACAACAACAACAACAACAACAACAACAACAACAACAACAACAACAACAACAACAACAACAAAACCAACCAACCAAACAAACAAACAAAAGAACCAAAAACAAAACAAAACAAAAAAGCCCACATGAACAAATTTTGAGGAAAACTTTCTAAATGTCATCCAAGAATCCTGTACAATATCAAGGAAAGTAATCACTGTCAAGTTGATTTGGGATAACAAACATTTACTTGTGAATTATTTTTCAGTGGACCTAGAGCACAAAGATCTGGGAAAAGAAATACTGCCAAATACATTTTTCAATCAATCTTTCTCTTGTGACAAGAACATTTAAACTTTAAACTGAAGAGTTTAGCAGAGATAAATTGAGAGGCAAAATTCATTCAGTGGAAGTTGCACAAGTTTACATTACAGCCTTCGAAACTTCAACAACTAAGAAACCCCACTATTCTTGCTACCACAAGGAACATACGATCTATTGTACAACTTTTCAATAACTTATTTTAATGTCTAGCTACAAATCAGCTACCCCCTAAGAAGAGGAAAAATAGACAATTAACTTGTAAAATAATGGTGCATGAATAAAAAGAGGGACTCTTTAAATGTACTGTTCTGTGAATAGTATTTCAGATATTCAAACAAAAGTGAAAGAATTCAGGAGGTACAGATGTGGCTGTGCCGGCTCGGAGACAAGTAGCCTCTCCTTTTTCCAGTCAGGGAGCAGAAGAATGGCAGAGTAAACTTCCATGCACTAAGAATTACACTGAACAGTGCTCCCCATTTCACATCACTTAGGAAAAAATCTTCCTTGCAGAATAAGAATAAATACAAAAGAAAAAAACCCACCTGCAAACCACAAATCACTGCGTAACACCCAGTTTTGCTAAAGGACCAGTAATGACTGTAACTTTCAATCTCCTAATAAGCAAGCTGTGGCGTACTGTGAAAAACAAATGCCAAGAGTTCATGCTGAATTTATAACACGATGTTTCGTAAGCCAAGGGTCAAATTCATCCCAATACACGTACTTCACTGGAATTATACCCTGGACGAAGTTACTTGTCTAGATTTCTTTTATGCTGTTGTTTTTCTTTTTAACATTTGATTTGTATTTCTTTTCCCAGTATTAGCCTTTGCTCCTGCCAGAACTCTTGGCAGGCAGGAAGGAAAAAAAAAAAAAGGGAAAA
>VZTR01018934.1:11522-23021 GCA_013400775.1 Chaetops frenatus
CACTACCTGAAGCTGTAATTGGACAATCAGCTTCTGCTATGCAGATGGACCAAACTTATATCTGTCTGAAAAATACAGGCTGGTCGTCCATCTTGGGTGTAGCCTCAGCCAGGTTCTTGTCCTGCCCAGGGTGTACCCTGTGAAGGCCTTCAATAAATACCCACTTTATTCTTTTAACTCTGTCTAGCTTCTGTTCTAGGTAGCCTCCCAAGGCATCACAGATAAGTTTAAGCTGTCATGGTTATTTTTTTTAGGGAAAGAAAGAATGCAGCATCATTTCATAGGTTCATGACCAGCAAAAAATGAGTTTATTTTTTAGGTGTTTATTGCAAATTCATATTAATATGTCACCTGTTGCTATTGGCAAGCCATGCTCGTTAATGTCCTTATTTCTCCAGGGTCTATAAACCATCTACAAGCCTGAGCATTCACAGCTTGTGCATTCTCTGGTCATCACACCAGCCAGTGAAACTGGCAGTACAATCTCAGGCTGGTACCTTAGTGAGACATAATGTGTCAGCTTGAAAGAACAAGGACCTGTTACTCTTGTCTGCTTTCAAATGATTATAGAACATTTAATAGAACTATGGGAATAGAAAATGAAATTGGAAGGTTGATGGGAAACTTCAAATACTTTTATTTTTACTATTGGCACTGTATGAGATGCTGAATATATGGGTCTTTAGCCACTGATGATTTTTAAAAGTTACATAAAATGAACAGGTGACCTCCATCTCACTGGACAGGTGTTGGTGTCACATCTAATGAAGCTAAACAGAATCACTGTCAATAGAAGGCTGTAAGTGTAACAATTTTCGTGTCATTACATCCCTTTTAATAAATCAAGAGCTGTTCAGAAAATACATGACTGTCCCTAGGAACTGCAACCCTTTCTAATATTGATTGTGCAGATGGTAGAAAGGGCTGCACTTCTCAAGGCCAGTTGCTAATTATCCCATATCAAATATGGATAAGATGACTGCTAGGCAAATAACTGAGTAAAATGTTGATACTGGGAACCTCAGAAAGAATTGGAAATCATTAAAAATTAATCAGGGAGCTCCAACCTTTGAACTTCTGATTGTTTCTTCCTTAGGTCTTCATAGAAATGGGTTTATTCAAATTTATCTGCAAGTCCCAGCAATGTAACTGCTGATCATGTACTGAAGGGAGCTTCTTTGAACTCGGACAGAGCAACACACTGATAACTCTGAGGTCTTGGAAATCATTGTCCTAATTTGCAATAAGAAGCATATCCATTTTATTCTAGCTATAAAAGTAGTAGACATAATTTTGAAATTAGAGTGCTACCAATAAAATCATATAAGTGCTGAGAATGAGTCTTTTTATATGTGAGAGGTCATGGGCACAGTGAAAAAGACCAAGATGATGTAACACCCCTGAGACGCTTGTTTCGTGTATTATGCCTATTTACTTCAATAGTTGTAGAGATTTTATTTGTACTGTGCATTTCATTTAACGTTAGGAAGTTGAAAATAAAACTGAAAGACAGCACAGATGCTAATATTACATTTCAACTTGAATAACTACACTATAATTACCTAAAAATTATTGTAATATCAATTCTATAATGTACCCTTTACTTTTTTCTTACTCATATTTGTTACTTCTGTAAATATAAACATCACTACATTTATGAAGGGATGCATATTTGCCAGCTCTGAATGGCAAATACACATAAAATTATCAGTATTGCTTGTTTAATACTGACCAGTAAACTTAATTTCTAATGACTTTGAATTAAATTACTAATGTCTACAGTACTGAGTTATACCACTTTACTTTACCAGAGTTATTTTTTTCCTAGCATATACAGTATTTTGAGTGCTCAGTCAGAAGTTTTCAATAGAAGTAAATGCCAAGTTTAGACCTCGGAGTTCTTAAAAATTGAATAAGAAAAATACTTCCATTCAAAACCAGGAGAAAAATGTTTCGCTGGGATCACATGCTGCTCAGTACATTCCCACTTGCAACCAAACTTTTTGGTACAAAACAGTATTTCAATAAATGGAGTGCAACACAGCAGTAATTTGAGAAAACAAATCAGCAGTGTGAGAAACTACTTTAAAAATAAGTAAAATTCAGCCCCAAAGTGGGTCAAGAGCAACTGACTGTTGGTAGAGCCCTAAACATGTTTGGACACTCTTCTCCAGGCTGCAGGAGAAAATACTCCTGCACTTCATGTTTACCTGCACTGCCTCCTCAGACCAGGTCAGCCTTCTCAGCACTTCTCTCGGCATTGGGAGGGATTTTCTTGGTGCTGGATAGATGTCTCCTGGAATGCCCACAAAGATGCAGCCTTTCCTGCAGCTGCAAAATAAGTCCAGGTGTTCATCCAATCCTTTGGTGATGGAGAAAGAGAGATCTAAGACAGCTCATTTGGAGCCTGAAGTCTTCTGCCAGCTCCTCACAGTCTCCCACCATGCTGTCAAATCTTTTCAGAATAGAAGAGTCCAGTTTAATGAAGATACATTTCAGTAATTAGGCAGAGACTCTGCACTCTTGTTTATACCCTCAGTGCAACCTCTGGGTCGTGCATGGCCAAGTGGAAGTACAGGATATGTTTCCACTCATTATCAGAACAATTCAAATGGAAGATCACACTGTCTCAAGGCTTGTTAGTTGCTTGGTTTGCTCTGTCTCTTCTTACATCATGTGCATCAATATAAAAAAAAAATCAATATATGAACAGATTTTCAGCTGTCATGTATACCTAGAATCTACCTCAAATAACCATTGACATTAGACTCAGCCAAGATTTCCTTTAAAGTGGATTTAGATCATCATAATTTGGGATATACTTCTCACAATTTTGCATTCATTTTTAATCTATATTTATCACTTCATTTTTATGCATGTAGATATCCTTCAAGAGTTCCTCCCTGGGGATTTCTCATCTTGTGACTATTTTCTTAAGAAATAATATTTGTATTAAGATAAAGGGTGATGAGTAAAAAAGTATAATGCAATTGCAAGAACACAACATGTAATTATTCAACAGAATATTACTTTGAAAATTGATTTAATAAACCATGGGAAAATGAAACAGATCTCATTATTTAATTCTAAACTCTTATTTTGGCCATGTGCTCATCCTCTACCAAAGTTAAGAAAATTTAAGACAATTTAAAATAATTTACATATTTTCAGAGAGGCTTGTAGTTTTCAGGATAAGATCATAGATATCCCTAATAAAATTTAATGAATATTCTGATTATTTATTGCTTTCTCAAAAACCAAGTGAGGGCAAATATTGCTGTGCAGTATCAACAGCCAGATTTTTGAGAGAAGTAGTACAGCATCTTTGCCATTCAGCCCATGTGGGTGACAATGAAATGCCAGCAAGTTTGGCACAAAGCTGATTGTTTACTGTACTAAATAAAGTCAGCTTACATTTCCTACAGCAAGAGAGTGACAAGGACAAAATAAGAGTTTAATATTTTAAAAGTTCCAAAGACTTTGAATCCTTTTTAGTTGGAGGTAGCTTGATTTTTGTTGTCCTATTCCTTCCCATAGATGTTTTGATTGCTCAGAAGAGAAAGAATTCTCCAAATATAGACCAGCACATCTGTAGCCCAGATAAGGAAAGTGATATACAGTCTCATGATAAATGATATCTCAGGGGACCATACCAGATATTTTGATGGGTACTAAAGAATTTCCATGTGGAGAACAAACACTATGAGAAAAAAGGAATATATGATAAAATCAAAATTATTTCAGGGACATGAGGAGAAAGGGGAATAGAAGGAAATGCAGCAGTTGTCTTTGAAACTACACTGGTAGTGATTTTTTCCATGTTAGTAATTTTTTAGCCAGGGTGTTTGTAGTCTTTATTGAAACCTTCACTATTTGCATTGGAACCCAAAATTAGTTGAGTTAAAATGGATCACAAATGTTTTCCTCCATTGGAATTCTGATATTCTGTGGATGAAATTGAATATTGCCGTTCAAGAACTAATAGAAATTCCTTTCTTCTTCCAGAAAACCCCTCCTTCACTTCATTTTTTTCTTCCCCAACATTGGCAATTTTCAGTAATGCCTCTTATTTTTCAAGTTCTACAATGTAAAATTAACAGAAAAATAGTTTCAGATGAACAAGTTTTCATTAACAGTTAATCACATGAAGAGTTAATTCTAAATTTGATAGCAGTCACTTTACTGTTCTCACTACACATAATTCCCATTTAGAAAAGCCTTAACCTTAGTGTTATAGTAGAAGAAGCAGTGCTTACTTTAGTATTTTTTTCCTTAATCCAAGATAAATCTCTATAATTAGAATTGACTGCTTTTTAAAAGAACAGAAATGGCAAATGGCCCTATCTTAAATAAAAAGATCTATTACCTTTGGTCTTCTAATTCTTCTCAGCAATGGGTTTTCTCTGGAGACACTTTCTCATTCTTATGAAAACTAACTTACTGTAGGTGTAGAGGGAAAAACACATTAGATTTATGTACTGAGTGACTAGATAGAGAAGATATATACAGTCTAGAGAAATGGGAAATAATTGCCAAGTATGTCATGTATGAACACATTATTAAAAAATATCTGTATCCCAAGATATGTATCAAATAAAACGTTTTTATTGAAGGCTAAATTTTAATTCCCTCATGCAAATGGTACATAGGAAAGTAAAAAGTAAAGACTCACCATTTCTGCATTCCAGAGTTGCATGCCTAAAAAGCTTAGAGGCACTTCTGGTAAACCACAGCTTTGTACAGCCATGCCACAGAAACCCTCATGGCCAGCAGTAAAGAGTGGTACAGACTGCCAGGATGTCATGGCATGTATATTCAGATAACCTCATACTTTTTGCTCTCAGGATTTTCTTTGTCTCCTGTTTCCTATCAGCTTATCTTTTTTAGCTTCACTCTGTTAGTGCCCCTTTCTGTCCTGCTCTCTGCATGGCTGTGGCTTCAAATCTGGACCTCAATGATCCTGATTTTGTATCCTTCTCACTCTTCTATTTCCTAGACAGACAAGCAGCAAATGTCTGCTATGTAATTTGAGATTTTCTAAGACCTGTTGTGCCCTGGAATTAGTGAATACTGGCAGCATGTACAATAGGAATATGCTGGAAGCTATCTGTTGGCTGAAGCTTTGATTGTAAAGTCATTTATTTAACAGTAACCATTACCATTTATCTAACCACTCACAGCATTCAGTGGATGGTATATACCCGATATTAAAATGACCTGGATCCACACCAGTCCAGCTTTCTTTTACCCAAAATAAATAAATAAATAAATAAAATTTTAAAACTCCCCCCCAAACAAAAATTCAACACCTTATGAAATAAAACATTGCTCAAATGCAAAAATAATTATTTCACTGGTCCCTCTTCCAAATGTTTAGTTTTAATAATTCTGAAAGTTATTTCACCTAGGTATTGTAATAACTTCTATATTTCAATAACTTCTGCTTTTTAGACCTGTATGTATTCAGACCTTTAAAAATTATACCGTATGACCACACATTGGCATCTGCTGGAGGGATTTTAGAAGTCATCAGCTTACGGTTTCTGAACACAAGGTATTTTGACTCTCCTGGCTAATTCCATTTATTTCAGCAGAGCTGTGCCAACACTGAATCTGAGCCCTCTATCTAAATTTAATCTGTTCATTACCTTCAAAGACTATTGCAAATAAATAGGCAATCAAGCAGCTAGAAGGACAGAAAAGAGGGATATGGTGCATAATAGGTAACCTTACAGAAAAGAATCAAAGCACTGATTCCTTTCCTTCCAAACAGCAGACAATAACAGTTCAAACTAATCACATTTCAAATTTTCTTTTCTACATTTGATACTCTGGAGACTTTATTCCTCTCATTCTACATCAGCCCCTTGGTAATTGACTTCACCGATAACTGGATCAACCAGCAGGGAAGAGCTGGATTGGGATCTGTGGAGCATAAACCTCTCTGCTTTGCACAGCACTGAAAGCTGCTCCTACACTTACACTCTGTAAGCAATTGCTAAGAAGACTTCAGATGCCCTGACAATGTATTTTACCTTGAACTGGTAAAACAAGCTCAATTTTACCAGTTCTTGGCTTCTTCACTCCTGCTACATTTAGAGTGACACTTATGAAATAGATATATTTCCCTAGGGAATGAAGTTAAGAATAATTCAGTTTACAAACTCTAGGCTAAAAAGATCCTCTCTGATAATGCTTCCAGTGAGGACTGACTGGGATATCTCTTTGCCTAGAGTACACAATTCACCTCTACACTCCTGTGGACTCCTGCCACCTGTCTGATATTTTCTATTCATTGCCAAATAGAATTCTATGTATTTAGAAAATTTCAATAGAAATTGCTATTTAAAAAACTTTCCAAAGGCATAGCTGAATGTGTCTCTGGGTCAAAGGAGAGTCTTATCTCACCGTGGTTTCTAAATCTGTGAGATTTTCTGAGGAATGGAGTGTTGAAATCTGATTGCTGAGGCTGTGCAACAAGAATGAAAGATAAAGAGAAAGATTAAAAATGTTTAAAGTTCAGCTATATCATTACTACCTTTCTCAGCACATTGACACAGGGATTAAATACAGAAAAGTGTCTTTTTTCTCAGAAAAGTGAAAAAAATTATTTCAATAGACTCTAGCCAGAATTAGGTAATGTAGGGGTTGTTATCCTTACACATAAAATAATACTCTATAATGAAACAGAATAGTCCTTGAAGTAGGATATTTAGTCATCATCATCATCATCCTAAAAGTGCCTGGTTTTGATCAGACTTCAGAATTCTTTTCTATTTAGTTATTTATTTAAACTCTTCAGGTCAGCATGTATTGAATTCTGGTGTCCCAGTGCTGCTGATTCTGTCTTCATTCTTCAGAAACTGTGTTTGTTTTTCTCTGTCCTTATACTAAATATGTATAGTGCCATATGAAGCTCTTCCATCTCACAACAGTAATGGAATTCAATCTCATATTGGGGGGCACAAAGCCCTGCTTTACTCAATCACCTTGGCCAAACCATTCAGTCCTTGGGGGATAACCTACACCACTCTGACCTATGGCTAATGACCAGCACAGGATTTCAGATCACTGGAGGAAAACCTTGTCTTGTCAGCTGCAGCCACTCTACCAACCCATAGCAAAAATGTCATGAAAAGCCTAAAGGAGAGGGGCAGGCAGAAGAACAAAGTGCCCCAGGTTTATACAGCATTTTTTGGAGCTACTATGACTTTTATTCTTAAGGCTATTAGATAATCTAATATGGGTATTTGATCCTCTGAATAGGTCTCATTTTTTGCCTAATTATTACTAATGGAGTTTACTCTCTACCTTTGCCATGGTTGTTTTTAGCAGTTGAATACTAAATAAGAAAAGGTGTGGGGAACAATTGAGGATGAAAACAGTGAGTTGTGAAAAGGGAAGGGTATTTTAGTCTAAAATACATTTGCATTTCAAAAGATTAGCGTAAATCATGTGTGCATACCAGGCACTTGCTTTTTTAAATTTAATTAATGCTAGAAAGACACTTTAAGACATAGTGCTCTAAAGGTGCTTGGAAGAAAAAAATTGTCCCCCAAGTGTCTGATGTGAAGAGCCCCTAGGTGATACTCAGAGTAATGCACTTTTTGAGCACTTAAATTTACTAGTGTCTTTCAGTGTTTCATTAACATAATTCGACACAATTATAGATATAAACACTTTATAAGCACTTAGTAGTAGGAGTATCAAAAAATTGTTAATCTCCATCAGTTTATACTGAAAACAAAAAACTCCAGCACAGCACTCCAATAAATGCTTAGAACTGTTCTATACTTATCAATAGAATTTAAAATGTGCAAAAAAGGAAAAAAAAAAGAGTCTTTCCCACATGTTCCCTGGATAAATTTGCTAAAGATTTTAGATATCCTTGTAGCAGGCTACCTAAAACAATTAAAATTGTATGAAATGAACAACCAGATTTTCTTAATCCTGCTGCTTCCTGACTAGCTGCAATGACTAGGTAAGTCAACAGTGTTTTCAGGGAAAGGAAAACCAAAAATGGTGCCATTCAGAATAATAATCATCACCTTACCTATCACATTGACATGTTAAATCTTCTGGAAAAGGATTAAGAATACACAGGCTGGTATGCAGTGCAGGCCCAAGTCAAAGTAAGGTGAAACTGAGTGAAGGTATGGCATGTGGCACCCCACCTATAGAGTTTTTTCTGCTTATGCTCCTCACTTACTTGAAAAAATATTTTGGAACAAAAAAAAGCCCACATGAAATGTGCTGTTTATTTTGTTGATGCAGTCAGTGAGCCTTCCACATGCCTTATACACTTCAGAGTGCTTCTTTAGAAGAGAAATGTTGTTTTCCCAGAAGGTACTCTTGAGGACAGGCTCTGACAGGCAGAGTGTGGCCAGCAGCGAGCCCTCGTCAGCTGCCTGTGCACACACTCCATTTCTCATCTGAGCCACACATCCAGGCTTTGTGCTGAAAGTTCCTTCTCTTCAAGGCAGAAAAGAGCAACAACACAAAGCTGAGCTCTGCTCACAGGACACTTCAATATCACCTCTCCCTCTCTTTTGATCCATGGATTTGCTTTTAATGGAAACCATTTTCAATTATTAACTTTTTAATTAATAACTACTGTGCAGTCCAAAAATTCAGATCAGGGTGAGGACTAAGTAAACACATAGTAAAAGGATCTGTTTCTAAAGATTTATTTGAAATAAAATTAAAGAAAGGAAAAACACAGGGGTTTTTTTTTCTCTTTTCCCTTCTCTTGATATTTATAATTTAGCATTCATTTACTCAAGTCAGAGGCTGTGTTTTCCAAAGCAAGTGAAGCACATAAACCTTGAAACATATTATCATCTCTTTTTATGTATGATAGGTCAGATAAATTTATGAATATTTCACCTGACACAACAATAATAATCTTAACATTTCATTATTTTTTTGTCAGTAAAGTGGAATGACAATTGATCATACTAAAGACCAGTCATAACATTAAGAAGATACTGTTTATGTAAACTAAGGAAACCCAAAAAACTTTGTAAAAGGTGACATTTTTCAAAGTGATCACTTACTTTCACTAGGGTTAGCACCTAACTGCTTTTGAAAATAATCTATTAGAAATTGTCTCTATTTACCTTGTTAAGTGCTGGAAGTGGGTTCTTGCAGGATCAATTCATTTTGGTTTAGGATATGCCTGATTTGCCTTGAAACTATCTCTGTCATGTTCAATTGCTGAAACATTTCTTGCTGAAATCAGACTAGAAAATCTCTTCTTTGGACTGAGACTGGAAGTGGTGTATAACTGAGGAGCCAAAAAAAAAAAAAAAGCACAAAATAGCTCTGAAAAAAGGCACCAAAAGAATAATAGAAAATTGGAGACAGTAAGAATTTAGGATTATCTGAAAAATCAAACCAATTTTTAGGCATCTACCAGTAGAGACTGCAAAAACTAGCTTCCTTTCTCTGTCTAAAATTTTCCATGTACCAATTTAAGACACTGTTGCAGCAAAGCACCTAAACATTGCTTAAATCCTCTTGAAGTCAGAGGGATTTAAGTACGTGAATAAAATTATGTGCATACTGAAGTACTTGGCTGGGCTGGGTTGCATTGTTGAATTTGGCCATGGACAATTTTAAAAGATTACTCCAAGACTGAAACTGTTATCTGTAATTTCCTTGACAAAAGAAGATGTATTCTGCCTTTCTTTCTCTAATACATTTGAGATAAATAGGAGAACAGAAACAGCTAAAATTGGTTATTTTACAGGGGGAGAGAGAAATAGTCTCCAAGAGAAAAAATGCAAGCTGATTTTTACTTCCTTTGGATAAATATATATTTCAGGTTCTCAATCCATCTTTTCTAACACCAGATCTTCACAGTTAAGAGTTCTGTCTCTGTCAAGTTGCACATTATGTGTCTCAAAGTTTTGGGCGTTGGTGTGAAAAACACTCATTGTTAGAGACATTTTAAAAAACCCTATATAACCCACTCTTTCTCCCCTGAATACAACTGCAGTTGAGGAAAAGTCTAAAACTATGGCTGAAAAAGCTTTAGCCTCACCACCATCTAACCACAGAGGCATTTCTTTGTTTGACTTAGTGTAATTCCCCTAGGATCTAGGACTCTGCTTCAGAGCATGTTCAAAACTATTCCAGTTTTAGCAGTTCATTTACTCTGTCTTAAGCTTGATAGGAATCCAAAAATTATGCAGAGAATATCTTAAATCCTGAAGGGTGCAACCCAGGGGGTGGAAGAAAAATATACATAATATATACAAACAATTTAGTCTCAATGAAAATACAGCTAAATATTCTTTCATAATGAACACAATAAAAGGATGGTGTAACAGCCTAGAAGGGAGAGTGGACACTACAAATAGGAAATATATGAAATTCCTTTCTCATCCTGAGAGGGCTTACAGCAAAAAAAAATCCCACACTTAATGTTGAGGTTTCTTCACCATGTGTGCATTTGGAAAGCAAACTATCATCATTGAAAGAACAGTTCTAGGTGTGTAACTTGGGGAGCTTTGGGACTGCAGGTCCCAAGTAGGCAGAATTCAACCTTAAAACCCTACTCCAGGCAACTTAGCTCTAGACAGAGGAGTAATTTAAAGCAGATTTCTGGAAACATAGCTTGTCATATAGCCTTACATGTCTCTACTTACCACACAAATAACTGAGGTTATAGTTCCACCATGTTTTCTAGTTAGGTAACGTAGACTAGAAGACCAGAGATTATACACCAAAAATTTTGTTCCTGATCAAAATCTCTTTTTAATTTTTAACTCAAAGTTTATATTTAACTTAAGTATTACACCCTAGATTTAGCCTTCCTCATGAAACAAGTGGTTTCAGTTTAACTGTTGTGACTGTAATTTTATTATTAGAAAGCAATGAAAGGAGAAGGTTGGTTGTTTTCCCATTTAAACAAAAACAATGTAAAGTTTAATTGCTACAGTATACTAGTTTATCCACCTAATTCCACTAGCAAAAAAATATTATTTTCCAAATAAAACCCTATGGTAGGGCAGTTGATTTAGATGACAACTATCTGTCTGTTACTCCTTAACTCCCACTATTTTGCAAAGCACTCCGGAGTTGTGGGACTATTCCAGTCATGTGGCTCATAGCTGCCAGTTGAACATGAGCCTTTTATAGAATGGTCTGGGTTGGAAGAGACCTTAAATATCACTGTGTTCCAACCCTCCTGCCATGGGCAGGGATACCTTCCACTAGATCAGGTTCTCAGAACTCCATCTAACCTGGCCTTGAACTCATCCAGGGATGCAGCATCCACAACTTCTCTAGTGTGGGTGCCCTGGAAGGGCACCCCTTAGGTTCTGGCTTCTTCCATGGCAGTCCAAGTCAGTTACCCCAGCTACACTCCCCCTGTTTCCCTTGTATGGCCTATGTATTTCTGTATCCTGTAACCCTGTTGGTAGTCAGCCCGTTGGCCAGCTCGCCCCCCATTCACCACACAAGGTTAGTTTCCAGCGAGTTCTCTGCTCTATG
>VZTR01018934.1:23102-41180 GCA_013400775.1 Chaetops frenatus
TTTATCTTCCCTAGCCACTCCTTCCCCATCTCCCATTAGCCCACATGCCCTGGCCCCTCCTGTGTGCCGCCCCTGAGCCCTCAGGCCATTGGATGCTCTCCCCGCCCCTTGCCTTCCCGCTATAAAAGCTTTGGGCCGTCTCAGTTCTGTGCTCTTGGTCTGTGCACCCTTCTGGCGTGCGGATGGGCGCTGGGGTCCGCCGCTGTGCAGGCTTCAAGCTCCGCCACTAACAAAGGCCGCAGGGAACCCAGGCGGAGGACCCGTCCTGCCTGCCTAGGCTCCTTGCCGGCGGCTGTGCACGGTGAGCCCCCTGCCCCCGACCGGAGCGCCTCCTTCCCCCCTGGAGGCACACCTGCGGGAAGGTTGCGGTGCCGGGCAGCCCGCGCCCCGCTACAACACTCTAGAAAACCTGTTCCAGTGACTCACTACCCCCACAGGAAAGAAATTGTTCCTGATATCTGATCTAAACCTGCTCTCAGTTTGAATCCATTCCCCCTGGTCCTGTCACAACATATACTTCTGTAAAGCAGAATGCCAGATTTGTTAACAAAAGCAGTCCGAGAACAATCAACCTCATCCCTTTGCTCATTTTCAAACCCTGAATTCATTCAGCATTCATTATAAATCGTTTTCCTCCCCAGACAATAAAGATTTGGGATCCTCTGGCATTCCATGGCCCTTTACTCACAAAAGGTCTCATTTTGTTCCAGCCATAGGTTGTTTGGGGTTTTTTCTCATCACAGCTTTAGCCATAAACTAACTTTTTACTTAGAAAAAAATGCATTAATTGAATACATAAATACCGTCACGTGAATACGAGGGGATATGCAAATAACAATATACTAAGACAATCATCACGGTTAAAACTGCAGATGCACAAAGACACTGATGGAATGATTACTCGAGTGCTGAACTACGTACATATACACACCCTTATGATGGAAATGATATAAATATTGCTTACTGGCTTGGACTCGGCATCCGGTGATTGCGCTTGTCTCAATCAATGAAAGGGCTACAGTTCAGCATGGGTATGACAACAGAACACAGTGCTCCAGTGGAAAATGTAAAGCAACCTTAATAGCAACACAATCAGACCCACTTAAAGCATCATACAGTCATTAAATTTTGGTGGCAAACACATTTGTTCAGCATCTATCTTAATATTTTGCATGTGATTAGCTTAGGTCTGTCACACTGTGTAAGCATGCCAATAATATACTGATGAAGTGAAATCAGCATAAATGATGCTTTGGGGTTTTTTGTTGTTTATTTCTTTGGTTTTTTTCATTATTTTGTCAAGGGCACTAAGAAGCATTCACTAAATTGTGCTAAACTGAGGCCTGCAGCATCATCTACTGCCCTGGATGCTTATGAAAATAAGACAGAGCTGGAGCTGAGTCTCATTTACCTTCTCTGTGAAACTGTATTTAATACACAATTACCTTCTCTAGTTCTTTGTCCAAAAAGAACACATCCAATGTCCATTGATTTTTCTCTAAGTATGCTTATATTGTTTTTTCACTGTATGCAGTTTTTCTTGTCATTAGGAAGTTCTGAAGACAGTCTTGACAAGTATCATTTATTTTAATAGGCTGAATTGTGTTCAAATCTTTAGTTAATTCCACAGTCTGCTTAATTATCTATCCAAGTATGTTGTTCCATTTCCAAACCATCTTTTGCTTGGATACTGACTGGTCACTATGGAAAAATGGCTGTTTATATCTGCTAAGGAGAAGACCTGAAATTCCTGTCTGTCCTTTCCTTAAGCCCATCATGTGTTATTAAAATTTAATATTTCCCTCTTGGCAAAAAGGGAACACAAATTTTCAATAAAATAAATTTTTAAATGCTTTGCTGTGCAGATTTTTTTTCTCCTTTCTCAAAATCACTCATATCAACATACTTTTTTCCTCTTTAAACTCTTCCTCCCCACAACCCTACTGCTGATAATGAATAGAGTCTGCAGGCACTCCAACCAGAGCAGCTAAATCCGATCTGAGGGAAGCAGATTGGTCAGAAGCACCACAGAGCTCAGCTACAGAAACCCGAAGCTGTGTGCCACATAAAGCTGCTGCAGATCTCACAGAAACACAAAGGTTGTACTCTGGAGCAGATTTCTGATTGAAATGGATGGAAAAAAACCCAGCGATGCAGGCAAGTGCCATCAGCTCATCTGATGTGGGGGAGTGTGCCATGCTCTTTTGGGTTGGTAGGTGAGAGGTAGAGACCTTCTTGGAGAACTTACAGGAAAAAACATGGCATTATAGAAAAAATGAGATAATCTGCTGTCTTAAAATATTTGAAAATTTGTTAAATTATCAAATTTATTCATTTTTAATCTGTAAACTTGAAATAGTTGTCTTCAGTTAAAAATCTTCTCCCATGGCTACTGTATGAGGAGGAGGATGCAGTAAGTAGTGTCATTGGGCAATTAGAATATTGCAGTAAGAGGAAGTACAGAACTAAAAATTAAGCAGCCTTAATCCAGTGGCATGAAAATCCACTGGACTGTGTTAACAAGGGCCATCAAGATAGGTGAGACATGGTTTCAAGAAATGGTATCAAGATCTGAACATTGCCTATAGTAATTTTGAATATTAATGAAGCACCACTGTGTAGCTTTGCAAGTCCAAATGTGAATTCCAGTTAAGGCTTTTGTACCTGAATAACTAATATTTATTATGTTATAAACGAGGTTCTGAGGTTTTTAACATTTACATGATTGATTCATGCATACAGGATCAATTTATAGGTCACTGTTTTCTTTGGTTTTAACAGTTTGTTCCTCCATTATGAAAAATTGCTGATCCAACCATTGCTCATTGCACTGGAATTTAGCTTTTGTGCCTTGTATTAGATCATATTTTCAATATTGAAAAATTACCTTGTGACTGCATTTCTGGTGACAAGTCGGCTGCTGCTCTTTCACATCTTTTTTCAAGTAAGAATAACAATGGTCAGTTGTCTAGATGATTACTTTCTCAAGACTCACAGGGTCACATTTGTTTGCAAGGCAAGCCATACAAAACATCATTAATAGAAAAAGAATGGCAATTATATTTCTCAAACACTTTATATCCTTGTCTCTTCTGTATTTGAGGCAATGTAGATGAAGGCTTTAGGAGTGGATAACTGCCTTTGTAGAAACATGTTTCCAATTACTGCCTCCCAGAAAGGTTTTCCCTTGAGCTTTTAGGAGTGTTTGGCTGCCTATTTACATACAAGTAGAAAGATATAACATACAAAGGTCATGGCCCAGACAATGCCTCCACAAGAGTTTTGATTCAAGTCATGCCTGCATAACAAAATCAACCAAAAAGGATAAGTCTACTCGCAGGCAAATTATCATCTAAATCTCTAATAAAGTAAGACAATAATCATTCTTAGCACTACTTTTTACTTAAATAATGGAAAAATATCCCCTGTCTACTCTGTGGCACTTATCTGAAGTATGAAGGACACCATGCCATGAGGGAGTCATCAGTAGCCCGACATTAATAAATGCAAGATTAGCAAAGAACAAGGAGAATTCAACTCAGAGGCTGCTGTTCTCAGAGAATCCTTAATGATGAATATGA
This sequence comes from Chaetops frenatus, assembly GCA_013400775.1. Lineage (NCBI taxonomy): Eukaryota > Metazoa > Chordata > Aves > Passeriformes > Picathartidae > Chaetops > Chaetops frenatus. Next base: position 26,684 of record VZTR01018934.1, read on the forward strand.
AGAGATCTCATTATTGTAAATTGTTCTTTTATCTTCAGGTAAAACAACTTTAAGGCAGTTTGTAAGCCTTAAAATTTTAAAGTGTGCAAGTGTCCAAAAGGACCACTTCACAAAGTATTTCCTGAAGAAAATCTATTCCTTGTAAAACTTGAAAAAGTTTAAGGTAGTTTACTAGAATAACCAGGGAATTTTCTAGAATAACTAGGGATACACAACAATGTAATTGACTGCTTTATTTGGACTAAAAATTTTTAATCATCAATGCAAATAAACTGAAGAAAAAAAGCTTCACATCATCAAAATAATTCTTTTTCTGTATTCCATAAATTAATATCTGAAATAGTGGAGAAGCTCCCCCACCTAAGAAAAAATTCAAATATGTTCTCTTAGCCCCTTTGAAATACACCTCACATACATTTGGATCAGGAAGAATGTAACCAGCTATTTTATCCCAAATAATAATAATAGAATTATTTTATGTGAAAGGTAAAAGGATATAGTTTCATGCTGAGTGACATGGACAACCAACAGCTATAGTGAATGAAGACAAAATCAATTCCTTTGCTTTTTATAGGCAAGACATCATTAAAGAAACAGGATATATTCCACGAAGGATAGAGATTCAAATTTTGGGCTGGAAGTTTACAAGCATTTCAGATCAGTTCTGTACCTCACTGTATCCTTCCCTTCAGCTCTTGAAAAGAAGATGAGAACTGTGCACATGCAGGTGAGAAAGTACACACTAATTGTAAACCTGCAAGGTACTAAAGAGTTAGTATGGATCAATGTATAACAAAAATCTCATGCCATTTTCTCACTCCATATTCATATCTCTCCTACAGGGTAAATAATGACCTATCACTGTACTTCTATAGTTAGTTCATGGAATAGACTATTAAAGGCCAACAGAAGTCAACTAAAAGAATGCTTCATCTTCAGTAAAACTTCCAAAGGTTTTGTGTAGGGGCTAGTTCAATGAAGTGAGAATTCATTTTTAAATTCAGTGTAATTACTGATTATGCTGCTTAATGCAATAGCATTATTTAGCTTAATTTTCTTCTATCAATTTGGATAAAAATCTCCTATTTCATAAGAAGCTTCCTTTCCATAGTCCCTTTTAGAGATGTTTATCAGAAGATGTGTACACTGGGCACTGCTGTGCATTTCAAACAGGTTCACTAACATGTGGGATAGGTGGGAATATCTTTGGGTAGGGAGGAATTCACTCTAGCAAAGGGAAATAGGAAAAAAACCCACCAAAACCAAGACTACCAGAAGATTCAAACTACAATTTCATTCAGTGCATGAAATTTCTTCATAGGAAATGTTTCAGATGCAGATTTATTTTTAGAAGAATATGGACATTTGTTTCAAATGACCATGTTAATTTATGACCTCCAGTAAATCCTGCTAAAATGAACTGGGCAAGTTCATTGTTAACAATCATATAGAGTAAAAAGTAGGGCTCATCTCTTTCCCACATTTAAAGGTGTTTCTTTCTCCAAGCTTTCATCTTGCTTCATTATATTAAAAGTAGCCATTAAAAAGGAAATCAATTCACATATTCAAATCATTGATGTTTACCATACAAGGAAAATAATCAGAATTATAAACTTGGGTTATAAGTATATTTTTATTGTATGTTACAAAGCTCTGGTTATCTTGTGATCACAATTACACAATAACTCTGGTACATAAGAACCAAAGCCTTGTTATATTATGAAAACATCAACACACCCTAAACAATTGAATTAGACTTCATAGGTATAATAATTAATATGTGCAAAAAAGAAGAACAAAACATCAAAACAATTTAATTAAATGCCAAACTTTACAAGCATATCCTCACCTTTGATACATGAACTTAAAAGCTTGTAGGCAAGACTCACAGTAGGAACCATTCTTTGGTTTAATTAATTACTGGAATAGTTTAATAGTATTGACTGAAGGAAATATAGGATAAGTTAATGGAAATGCAGGAATTCATAACACCTTCCAAGGTACAAAATAAGAAATTATTTGATCTTGAACTAATAGCTGTTAAAAATATTCTTTTAAACTGCCAAGATTAATTCAAAAATATTACATTTTTTAAAGAAAAAATACATTTTGAGTAATCTAAGAAAAAATTACTTCACTATTCTCAAAATGACTACAAAATTCTCAAAAAGTACAGAATATAATTACAGATTAATTTTCAAACTGGGAAATAATCTCAGATGTGAGCTGTACAAATTAGAGCACTGCAGCAAGTTCTAATTCACCCGGTCAGCTCCTTACACATTAGAAAATGCAAGGTTGTTTGTTCTTGGCACACTTCTGGGACAACATTTTCTAAATGTTTTCATTTGAAAACATTTTTAAAAATATTGGGCAGAAATATATATATTTTAAATATTAACAGGGTTTTGTAGAGATGTGAATGAATTCCTTACACGTGTGAAAGACTAAAGAAATTATTTTAGGCCAGCCAGGTACAGAAAGACATAGCCAAGACTCCTGCTGAATTTCTGTCAATGGACCTGCGCTCCTTCAGTGAGGACACATGCAGATACAGAGAGCTCTACCTTGGTACTTCTGCTGTACCAAACCCAAGAGCAGCTGGAATTCCAAGTCACAAAAAAATGGCACCTTTCCAATCTCTTAATTAGTTTTTATATACCCTTATCACTTAGAAGATTTTTCATGTGAAGACCAAAATCTTATAATCCTACTATATATATTAATTACATATAATTTAAAAAAAACCAACCAAACAAACAAACAAACCCCAACAAAACAACAAAACCAAACCAAACAAAACCCTACAATCTTACAAAACCAACCACTTCAAATTCAGGTGAGGTTCAGAAATATAACTGTAAATGATGTAGCCCCAAATTTAGAGATAGCAGACATGCCTTTTCATTGTATTAGCTTATATGAAGGAAATCTGAGATAACTAACCTCAGGACATGCAGTTAATTAAGAACTGAACTGGAACAAAGCTCATGGCTTTCAAATCGGAAGCTAATGTGTTGCCAGCTGGAATGCGTGGAACCCCCATGGTAAGGCTGAAAATTCATGTTTATAAACTGTGTTCCTGCATGTTTTTTCTGCTCTGGAGAAACCCAGAACTGTAAAAGATACAGAGTAATAAATCACAATTAGCCCACAACTAAAGAGAAGGCCTTTTTTTTTTTTTTTCTCTCACAAAAAAAGAAAAAACCCCTCCTTCCTGTGAAGGGAAAACAGAAAACTGAGAATGGAATAGCACTTATTTGGACAAGAATAGTCAGTAAAGCTTTTTTCCCCCTAAAGTGTACTATACAAATAAATTTTCTTTCTGCTTCTGCACTCCACCAAATTATTTTCAATTTCTTAACCAAATTTGACAGGAGGATTTCGTTTTTCCAGTTTCCTTTTAAAGCTCAGTCAGAAAGTTAAGAATCAGCTTTAGAAAAGGTTAAGAGAATTTGGTGATTGCTGCTCATTTGCATATAGAGATTTCAGCAAAGGCATTAGATGTGGTTTAGACCAATTTCAAACAGACATGTTTGAAAGAACATGATTGAAGAAAAAACTCTACCTCATAAACTTAATATAATAATAATAGTCTAAGAAATCAATCAGTAAAGTCCATTTTGTGTCTGAGGAACTCCAGCACCATTGCACATGTGCTAGTAGAGTGCCTGCTCATATGGTGAGATGTAACCAATGTTCCATGTAACATTCCTGAAGGAATACCTTCCTTAATCCCCAAAAAAGGTCCTTCACTGTGCCAGGAAAGCAAAAGAGACCAAGGAAACCTAGAAGTGCTAATTCTACTACTCTCTGAAATGAGATGCTAATTCCACATTTACACACTTTCACTTTAGACAACCTAAACTAGGAAACTGCTAGTGACAAAAGGAAGCTGCATGATGGAGCCATGAAACAACCAAAACAACCATTGTTTATGCAATTCAGTTCCAGCATCATAGATGAAATACTATTGGCAAAAGATCTTCTAAGAGATTCGATTAAATAAATTTTTTTTAATCAACAAATAGGATTTTGAGAATGATACTAGAGCTTATAGCAGTAACAAATCACACCAAATGCATATAATACTGTCTATTTTGCAGTCTAGAAAGAATGTAAATTTTAATAAACAAAATTCAATTTAGGTCTAATTTGACACCTACAATCTTCATTAATATGTCTGTTCCAAATACTCTTTATAAATAGAAGTCTAACAAGTAAAATCCACTGATAATCATCTCATTATTTAAATTAAACACCTTCAATTCCATTAGGTCAAGTCACTTGAATTTTTGCATTTACTAACTCTTAGCTAATCCAAAATACCAGTAAGGATTTACCAATCCTAAAACTAAATACCTCTGTCTATCTCTAAACCATTGCAGTTATCTGTTATAGAACAAATTAGGAATAATAGAATTCTTGTTCCTCTAGACTATAACTATTTTAGTAATTTAGAGATAAAAGCAATTAGTATTAGATCCTTTTTGCATCTCATTTTAATTGGTATTATATTGAATATTCTTATTCTTCATTGGATGGCTCCTTTACAGGATTCTAATATTAGCATGTCTTTTGTACCTCTTAACTATGTGAAATGTTTCCAGTAAGGATAATATTAAGACCTCCTAGACATCTTTTCCATTTACTAGTCAGTTAACATGGTAAGACTAATATTTAATGTTATTAATGATTCTCAAGTCAGGAGTTCAGAATTAAATAAGGAATACAAAAGATTGCTAAATTTAAAGCACTGTTTAATTTTGGTAGAGGTATGCATATCAAGAACAGGTACAACGCCTGGGAGAAAACTGTTTAAACATGCTTGAATTTCTCTTTAGTTTTGTTTAACCCCCAGGTTTTTCTTTCCTGATAAACATTTGCCCTAATGCCTGCTGTGCAGAGAACAACAAGAAAATCACCAAAGCTCCCGGACCATATCAGTGACTTTTCCTCAGCCATTATCTTACAGCTGCCATAAGTAGCATGAAAGGTGTGGTTTCTACCACTCCCAACAGGGATCCAGGGCAGAGTATTCAGCATGGTGTCTCACAGGGAGAAAACACCACCTAGGAGCTACATCAGTACCTACCTGAATTCAGTCCCCAGCTTGCCATGCTAGAACAAAAACATTCCTAGTGCAGTTAATGCATGTAATTCCTTTTGCTGTTTTCAGGTAAAACTGGGGCAATACAGCCTTTTTTGTTAGCCTGTTGATGAGCCCATTGACTCCTCTACTGATGACAGCTGCCAAGGGGAAAACAAAAATCCTAATATAAGCTGGTAGGGTGTAGTCAAAGAGGAAATGAAGTATACAGTATATGCTGAAATATTATAGCTTTATGTAGCACAATAAGAGATGGTACACTTCTAAAAATACATTAAATCTGTTCCTTCCTTGACAAAACTTTAATCTTAGGTATGTCAAGGCAGATTTTGTTGGCTTTTACAGCCATAAAAACAATACTTGTGAGCCAGGAGACTGCCTCAGGAATACTTGGTGATTAAGTCTATTTTTTTTTAATATGTTGTTGGTATTTTTAGCCTGAAAGAATTTTTAGGTCTAACATTAGTTAAAATATTACTATATTTGAATAGAAAGCAGATTTCTTTTTTCTTTTTTTTTCTTTTTCTTTTTTTTTTTTTTTGTACATACATATATATAAAGACAGACGACATGGCTTAAAGAATGATTCATTCATCTCTGCATTACCCTCAGTTCTTGAAAATCCCGATTTTCAGGAAAAAACACTTTCATGTGCTACAGTGACATAAATAAATATACGGCATGCCTAGAAACTACAGGATAGAAGGTGATAGTAAATATTAGTTTATAGCAATACCATATGCACCTATAGTTGTTGTGGGCATTTGTTTATATCTCAGAATATAAAGTTTCTATCAGTTTTCAGATGGCAAAACCCGCAACATTTGCAATTAGAAAATGTGACAGAGATCTATCCAGTATTTGCTGAAGATAAAGGAAGAGGTGTAAAAAGTCATATANATATACTTGAAAACTAAAGGCTTAGTAAACATAATTCAGAGTTCTGTGGGACTAGATTATATCCATGACATTTTATCCAATTGTTTCTGTCTCCCATGTTATTCTTTGTTAGAGATCTGAAAGTATAAAACTTCAAAAGTCTTAAGGGGACAAATCTCGTGGGGTGAGAGAGAGAAAAATCGCCTAGATAAAAGGTCAGAAGCTGTGGAAAAGGACATAAAGTAGAATCCAAACATAGGTACCACATGTGATAGATTCTTAGGAATATTTCCATTGAAATTATCACAGACTCAAATTTTTGAAAATAAATGCAGATATGTGCACATGTGCATAGAAACAGACAAGCCAATAAATCAGTGTGAGATTAAACACAAATGCCATAAAACAGTGAACAAAATATTGAACACATACACACACTATACATGCCAAAGATTTTGGAGTTCTTTTTACTGAAATTTTTTGAGGTTCAAATTAATTTGAAATGGTTTTTTTAGTAGAAATCCAACACTTATTTAGCTTCTTTTTAAAAACTTGGCTTTATGTAATACTAGCCAATATAGAGGTCTATGATGTATTTTATAAGATCAATATTTCAAATAAAATAACACAACATATATGCATATGAAAAATATAAATATGTGTATTGAATTCTATAATTGTCACTTCATTTGAGCGTATCTGATACAAGTAATTTTGTTCAGAAAATGCAAATAGTGTCTACATGCATTCTTTCCTCAAAATGAAATCTAGGGATTGCATGTGATTTTCTTTTCAGGCAAAATAATTTCCAAATTTATCTATATATCTATTTAAAGAATATATTTTTTTTTTTGTACAGTGATTATTTTTATCTTTTTGCATTAAAAACTCAGTCTATATACATAGTATTGTGAACACATGTTAGAAAATTTAATTAAGCTATTAAACTTGTAACCCATTAAACTTGAACTAAAAGTTGTCAAATGCCAGGGAAGCCATTCTACAAATATAAGCACTCTTATACCACCATAAAGAATATATACCTGAAAGGAGTTACAGGGAACTGTTTCATAGCCACATGAAATAATATTTTTCTAAGTCTAAAACATAATCTGAAACTAGCCCATAAAAATCACACATACTTGTTAAGAGAAGCAAATACCTATGACCCTAAAAGAGGACAAATAAATTCATTTCATTAGTTGCACTGTGTAAGGCCTTAATCAAACTGTGATTTATGCACGTGTTTATGCACACAAACTACCTCATGGATAAATCTCACACATGTAGTTCAAGACAAATTAGCTGTTGTAGGATCAAGTCCTAAATAGGTGCATTCTCAGATGATTGGGAAGCTGTTTCTGAGATTGATACTCAGCCAAGCTCAGTGCTGGCTATTTAATTGAATAATCCAACCGAATGCATTTGAATTGGATTATTTGTGGAGTTAATGCAACACAACATGAGAAAAATGGCAGCATTGCACCATTAGAGATGACAATTGTTGGTTGATCAACCTGAAGTTATCATGCTGCAACGTTAATGAGAAGCCTGAAAAAACCTCAGGGGAAAGAGGCAAAGAAATGCTTCCTTAATTAAATAATATGTTAAAATCTTTAGTCATTACTACCATCAATCTATTTTCATGGATTGTTCAGGAGAATTAACCAAGCCAATATTGGAGGTATCATAATGTCTTAAAAACCTATAAACATGTAAGAAAAATTTACTTAAGTGTGTAAAGTTGGCATGCAGAACAGATTTAATCCCATTTACTGAACTTTGTACCTTCTTAGTTTCAGTCTTGCAGGGGCCATGACGATTACCTAGCTCATTTCACAAACTAATTCTATGAAGTGCTAACAACCATCCCTAAGTCACCATTTGCTTTTACAAATACATCTATCCTGCCGTGCCATTGCCAGCTGATGGGTGATGAGAAGCATCAAAATAAAGTAATTAAGAGAAATGTAAGAAAGATGGTGCATCTTAATGACTGGGAATATTAATTACGCCCTGTGAATGACCACTACAGTTTGATAGTCACTGCAGGAAAGAATTACTAGTGGCGACTTATTCTGATTTTGTGAGCTAAATTATACTTGGCCTCCTAGTCTAAACATTCACAGGAACTGTGAGAGGAATTTTATAGTTGAAAATGTCCATAAGGCCCCTGTCACAAAGTGGTGTCTGGAACAGAATTGCTGTGCACATAGATGTAGTGTGGAGGGACTTATAGGTCCCTATTCCACGTCAGCTAAAAAGGAGGAGGGACTTCTGGGCTAGGCAGCCCAAGTGGGGCAGTTTGAATACCAGGATCCTCATACTGCTCCCATTTATTATTTGCTTCATCATATTCACTTTGTGTTTTTCTGGTAAAACAGGTGCAATCAAGGAGAAAGTGCCTCACACAACACAGCAGTGATCAGCCACACGCCACACGCAGTGCAGAGCACACATAACCCACAGGCTGTTGTCAAAATACTGACTGAAAACAAACACACGGAAAGAAATCCAACCCCATCTGCAGGAAGCCTTCAAGGAAAACACGAGCACTGTCTTCCAGGATACATGGGGTGGCAAGGAAGGAGGTTTGATTAGCTGTTCAGTGTGCTGCTGCTGACTCACAGGGAATTATATGATACTCCTCTGTTGGGGAGAATGATAAGATACAGGCCATGCAGGGACAAATGAATCTGGATCACCTCCTTTTAACAGAAGGTGTGTTTAATTTAATAGAATTATATCCTCTTAGGGTTTGCTGTGAATGGATAAAAAGGTGATGGCCAACACTGGCACTGTGTCTTCAGTCTAATCCAATATTTTCTTATTCTTGATGTTTGGAAATGGTGTTCTCAAACTTGAATTAATCTAGTTTCAATTCATGAAATGCTTCATACGAAATTCATGACTGTTTCGATGCAGCAGTGAGAAGATGGAGACTCCAGTCAATTTGGGAGGCCAATTTCTGTTTAAGCCGCCTAAGACTAACAAGCTTGCACTAAGTACAAGGAAGATGGAAGGAAACCTAGAAATTTGGTGTGGAAGTCCTGAGATAAGGAACCTATATAAAAATCTATTTTGTGAATGAGAATTAAAAAAAAAATAAAAAGAAAAGGAACCTAAAAACTTAAGTTGTTCCCAAAAGAAAAAGCATTTTAAGTTAATAGCCACAGTGAAAAAGAAAATCCCATATGGAATGAATAATTTTCCTAACACGTCTTTTTTAATTTGGAATAAGATTTGTGATAAAAAATGTTAATGCTGGGGATTTTAGGTGACAGAATATTATTCTAAGTCATTCCTTTAAAGTCTCAAAAAAAAACCCCTCACAAAAGCTCCTTTGTTAGGCCTAGTTTAGGCCACCTTAAAGCTCCTTTCAATCAAAGCAGAGCTTCTCATTAAGGGAAAAATGATTATTAACATCCTCATTTTGCTTCCTCATGTGAATTATTTGCATTCAAAAATGTGCACGGCATTAGTTTCAGGGTAAATGCAAATATGACAGCAGGATTTCTCACCAAGCTCCTTTTTATTATTAGCTCTTTTTATGCTCTCCATTTATTATTCCCTCATAATTTTTCACAATGTATTAAAATGTTACATTTCCTAAAATAATAATATTTTCCTTCATTTGATAATTGTCTCAGTCCAGTCTACAAAAGTCTCCGTCACACTGCCTACAGTCTATAATTTGGAATAGTTTATAATAGTTGTTCATCACTGCTTAGGGGAGCCTTGGGCATTAGCTATCACAGTTACAGAATCCCTACTCTCCCACTGAGTATGTGATTATTTTAGGTGAAGTTCATGTAGCAGGGGGATAGGGCAGGGGCATGGCAAAGCTTATATTGTGACTGTCCCTGATAGACTCTCAGCTGGTGGTCTGAAGATAAATTGAGATGTTTTTCAGTTTTTTAAGCTTCATCTGTCCCATGTCTGCTAGAAACGAGGCCAGCTCTAAAACATATTTTGAGCTTATTTTAAATACAACACCAAAAGAAAACAAATAAACTATTATTCTGAGTCATCTTCCTGGCATTTTAAGAGAAATGATCCTGGATGCTGAAGATTAGTCAAAACATAGTGTGTTCAGTTAGAACAAAATCAAGTTACCAGTGGCGTACTCTCTGCCAGGGTTGTGTTTGATAAACTGATTACAATTACTTCTTTTTTCCCTGGTCATATTAAAGAAATGAAAATAGATCTGACTAATAAAAGAAAACTAATAAAATCATTTGATCATCCTGATTCACCGCACTTCATTGTGCCAAGCTTCCCTGTTGACTCTCAAATTGTTATTGTCAAATACCCAAGCATTTATTACACTCAGGATGACTTACATGTCCCTTTTTCTGTCACTGCGTTGATGTCCATCACTGCACCACCACCACTATTTAATTGCAGCAAAGACCACTCTGATACCACCCAGTGAATATGAAATAGTGTTGTTTCAGAGTACCATATTCTGCAATAAAATCATCTACCACCATCTGTATTGACATGAACACAGATAGCATCAAATTCAGAGATGTATCAGAATACATTTAAAAAGAGTTCATGGTTGATATAATTTTTAATTTTCTTCCAGAGGAGGCCTGAGATTTACCATAATACCATTAACCACTATATCATTGAAACATTGTTATTGAATTTGACCTACGATGTTGAAAATTACTGAGAGGAGTAGAACCAATAAAGCAGTTACTGGCAGGATGTACGCTAAAAGCAGATCAGATCCTATTTATATCTTTCCTATGTCATATTCCATCCCACTTACACAAAGGTATGTGCCCATTTCGTACTCATGAGTGTCACTGTGAGTAATCTATGTAATTGTGAGTTCAAGTAGCATAACACTGCCTTGGAATTTGTTCCTTTCCTTAGAGTGGTTTCTGAGTTATAGTGGATTAGTTTTCTGCAGTGTTCTGTGGGAGAGACTTAAGTTACCTTAGGGATCATAATGAAATGCACCACAAAGAGCTAGAAGTGGAGAAAAAAAGCAGAAACACAACCATCCACATCGTTTGGTTGTGACCCCCTTAGCCAAATAAAAAGCAGCATAAATCAACTCAAACAATTGTTCTACCCTTGTGAAATCAAGACAGACATGAATCATGGGGGAGGAATATGGAGAATGGGTGTGGCAGTGAACTCAAGAGACTCAAGGCAGGATAAAATCTTTGCTCACCAATCTCTTAACAAAGCTGCTAAGTATTACTATGGGCGTTTCTAACGTTTGTAACAGCCAATAGTAAATCTCACATCAAAATAATCTTTTGAACCTAAGAAATTCTAATAAGTGTGCTTATATGCTCTTTTTCATCTTTCTTCTCTGTTTTCCTAGTCTGATATGAGGATATGCAACAATTACCATTATTATATGTTTTAAAAGACATATTTGGCTCAGCTACATTCCTCTCATTCTTTCACCATAGATAATTAAATCAGTAACTTATTCCCTGTTCTTTTCAGAGGTCCTTCAGAGCACTAAGCCTTTCATTTGGGCAAGTAGTACAGTTTATTAAAATAAATTAATTTTAATGCCATCTAATTCTGCAATGATCAGTTAATTATGGACTCCTGTTTAGTTTTCAGTCCAAGATGAAGAAATAAAATCATCACCTGACATTCAGAGGAGTGCATTTCTATGATTTAAACTATAGTGTAGTACTCAGACATACCCTGAGTGTCTCATTATTTCAGGAATAGTAAGGACAGGACTACAGGTTGAAAAGCAAGACTATATGGGCTGTTTATTAATTTTTGCCAGTCAGCTCTGCTTCCACTTTCTTCACTACATGGAGATGTTCTGAAAAATTGACAATAAAATAATGCCTACATACAGGTGACAAACACAAAGTCTGAACTCTTGTCATGACTAGTAAGATGATGCCATTTCCTAGTACTTATTGAAGGGTCAGTTAACACTTGCCACAGAAACACTATCTAGAGGAAATATCATAGACTTGATATTTTCTCTTAAAGGTAAAAACCACAGAAATTAAGCAGCTCTTCCAAAATACTTTCAGAGTTTTCTTACTTGGAAAGTGGTGGCTTTCCATCTCGGAACCTGACCTTTCTGTTATATGCAACTGTTCTCCCTAGTGGGGACAAAAGAGTTGTCTCAGTTTTATTTCAGAAGGGGCTACTTGTCAGAATGGTTACTCTAAGGAATTCTAGTCTGTCCTGTGTTTCTGTTCCACAAAGCTGAACATCTCACATTTTTGTTAGGGAATCAAGAAAACCTCACCGTTAACTGTGCCAATAGCTGTGTTATAAATCTCTCTTCCTTTTCCTCTCAGTATTTGTATTTAACCATTCCAAAGTCCATTAGAATGGGACAAGAACCTCTGTTTGGACCTGTGAAAGATCTGGATCACAACTGAGCCACAACCACCCTGTCCTAGGTGAAAGAAGTCAGGATTCACTGAGGGCAGGGTCGGCCACAGGGACAAGATACAGACTGTAGTTGACAGAACACCTACTTATATCACATACAGGCTGTTATTCTTTAGACTTATGAGATCAAATCCTGACCTACACATGTATCTGTTGGCTTCCAGCTACATAAATATGTTTTTCCCCAGACCAAATTTATAGAAGAATGAAATCCCTCACAGCTCCAGGCAGAAGTAGCAGCATGAACACTGACTCAGCTTTGCTGAGGTCATAGTCTTTACAGAGCTAGCAGAATGGACTGGCCATTAATTTTCTCCAGTATGATTTCACTTTTCTCATTACTTGCAAAAGAGTTGTTCCAGACTAGTAGGCTGTGGCCATAGGCTTGGGAGAATGCATTTCAGTGAGACAGAGCTCATGAAGAAGTGTAACAAACTTCAGTGTGAAGGTTATCCTTGTTGCTAGTGATATACCAAATGCAATCTCAGCCCAGACAGAAAGGAACTGACTGTGCTGTGCTACTTGAAGTAGGGCCTTTTACCAACTCCACTGTGAGGCACAGCCACCAATGCCCAACAGACTTCTGTTGTAATTTAACCACAGCTGGTAACAAAGTACCAGAGAGCTGCTGGCTTGCTCTACATTCTCTGCCCTGGTGGGATGGGGAGAGAGAAACAAACAGTTTAATAATTTAAATATAGTTGTAGTAATAATAACTATAAACAAACAATAATAAAAGCAACAACAATAACTATGAAAGGGAGATAGATAGGAATGAAACCCAAGAGAAAAAAGTGATGCACAATACAGTTGCTCACCACCAGTAACCTACCTCTTTCCCAGGTGGGGGCTTTTGCCCAAAGCCTTCCAGTTTATACACTGAGCATGACATTTTATATTATGGACTACCCCTTTGGCCAGTTAGGACCAGCTGTCCAGGCTGTGCTCCTTCACAGGTTTCTTGTGTACCTGGTCACTGGCAGAGCATGGGAAAATGCAAAATACTTGATTTAGAATAAACATGCCTTATTGACAACTAAAATATGAGTCCATTGTCAACCTTGTTCTCATACTAACTCAAAAACACAGCATTGCATCACAAACTAAGAAGTAAAATAACTCTATTGCAGCCAAAATCAGCACAACTTAGAGGCCTTAACATTCCAACTAGACATTTCAGAAAAAAAACCCCAAATAACCTAACAATTATTTCAATTTATTTAGCTATTTTTATTTACTTATTTCACTGGGGTTTTTTCTCATTAATTTTTTTTTTAAAATCAAGTTGTTCCAATGCCTTTCTAGTACATGGAGAAAGATACCCATTCATATAGCAATATGCTGCTTCAAAATATTTTCTAGGGGAAGAATATCTCCTTCATCCACTATGAGATTTTCTGTATTCAATTTCACTTGATTTTGTCTCACATTTATCATGTATGCCATTCCACCTGCCAGAGAAGTTGAAATGTCTATCAGAATATTGCAATATATATAGGAACAATAGGTCTGGATCTTTTATTAGTAGTTCTTACTGAAGACACACTCTCACACATCTGCAGGCTGAGAAGAAAATGATAACTCTTATAAAACACACATTTTTCCATTCAATAAGATATGATTGGCATAGCATGATTTAAAAGAGATATTGAAGCAGGTATCTCCTGATAGGTAACTATCAGTGCCTCACTTAAGCACAGCTCACCCAGGACAGACAGTTGAAGGCCAGGATCTTGAGCCATTTGAGCCCATTCTTTTAGGAAAAGGTTTATAGATGAGACAAAGTTCATTACTTTTTGGAAGGATGAGGGGAGCATTTAATTTCAGAATGGAAAAAAGAAATAGAAGTCAGTGAAATACAGAGCTGAAATGACAACTCTGAAAAAGGAATGAAGAAGCACTTTCTCCATTACTACTCAATAATAAAAGCAAATAATAAAAGTAAAACCAAATAAATTCAAAATACTGAGCCAGAAAACACTACTTAAATACTAACCATTAACAAATTGTCATTTGTCTTCTCAGTTTTTAAGGCTGTGAGGCATTCTGGGAAATAAGAATCTATATGGATCAGTGCAGGTGTTTTTTTGAGAGGAAACCTATAAG
>VZTR01018934.1:41247-76358 GCA_013400775.1 Chaetops frenatus
TCAGGCCATGATTGCCTACAAGCCAAAATATGAGAAAAAATAACAAGATACAGTCCATTTTTGTTTGCATAGATGAAATTAACAATTTTCACAGTTTCCGCATCTTTTGGGCAAATTGAACCCTGAAGCTTTGTCTTGACACTCTTACAAAAAAGCATTTATTTCGGTTTTCATATTAATGCCTTTATCAGATAAAACTTTTACTTAGTCATATTTATATCAATTTAAGCAGTAAGCTTAGTGACTCAGCTTTCTAGGGGGTTATCACCTGCTTTCTTTCCTTTAAAAAAATGGGAGCAGTTTTTTGTGCTTATGAGAACAATAGGGACAGCAATGCACTAAGGAGAAAAAAATATATGAAGTTATCAACATGAAAATTACAGAGAAGATACAGCTGAAGTAAATGTTTCCACTAACTACCCATTTCTTGACTTGCATCTTAAATTACTTACTTGAGTGAATGACACAGCACAAAGACAACCTGAAAAGCCCACTTGGCTATCAACCCATCAAAAATATCAGCTGAGCTCATTTGTTGAGGAATTCTGTTCATATTGATCGTTTGCTAAAACCCTCAGTGCAGTAGAAGCTTAGCAAGCACAGAGATTAATTCAATGACAACATCTATTTTTATAAAGATGCAGATTTGCTTGAGCCTTTGCAACATGATCCCTTAATTTGAGATTTAGAAGTATCCATTGCACCGGAAAAATATAGTTTAAAATGCAAAAAAATTCCACAGTCTTAACTGGAAAAGAAGTTGTCGGGGACAGGGGATTTTTACCTAGTTTTTAGATAAACCTTTTGAAGCCAGAAGTTTATAATGTAAATTGGCTACTGTACAAATGTTATTTGACATTAAAACAAACCCAGATTTCTAGTACAATGGGATGACAAACAATCCAGACACACATGAGTTTTCAAAACCATGATCTGACTTACAGAAGTGAAAGCACCATACATTAAGGGGAGAATAATGTGACTGATTTGAATGAGAGTTCCTGGTCTTTTCAATGTTGTTATCCTGCTGCTGCTGCTGAGGCACCTTTCTTTATTAGTTATGCTATTTTTTGTAGTTAAGTTCATCCAGCAAACATCTTTTGAACTGAGTAAAAATGAGATGTAAGAACCATTACAATGTAGGTGGAAGGGTACTTTTTAGAAGAGACAACAAATTCAGCAGAACAGTTGTTCTAGCACTTATTAAAACTTTTCAAAATGGTAATTCTTCTTGTGTCTCTAATTACTGAACCACACTTCTTGTATCCTGACAGATAAACCTGCTTAAAATTCTTGAAGGAACTGAAGAGAAATGACGTCTCCAGCCCAGAGCACCTTCTGCCACATCTCTGACAACAGTCAGCTCAAGGCACTCTGACCCCACCGATGATTATCTGTGCATTGACAATGCTGTCTACAAAAAATGCCAGAAAATTAGCACTTCTGAATGCCTGCTTTGCATTCTTCAAGTACACTATTAGAATTCTTTTGTCAAGAGAAGCATGCTACATCATTGTATTCATAATAAATGCTCTTTGATTTGTACGACTTTGTGTTTGTAATAGACCCAAACAAAGATCTCATTTGTTCTGCTGGCAAAAGCTAATCTCTACAAGGATATTTTTTTATTATTTTCTGCAGAAACTGCCTTTCTGAGCCTAGAGATTGGGTTAGCTAAAAGCTTCACATTCATTATCTTTAAGGTACCATGTTAATGAAAGGATTTTAATCATTGACATTGCTTTGTGAATTATTATTACACAAACCCCTGCTGTTGAGTAAGACAAAATTAACCCAGTGTAAGGGGCATTAAAAAAATCACAGCTAATTAGTAAGCTAACAGGAACAAAGAGAATGTATAACGAAGATGTTGAGAGGAATACACGTAAAATCTGTAGCTTTCATTCCAACATTGATATTTCTGTATGGAAATCTTTTTTCTGTCTGATTTGTTCCATTAGTCTTGAGCATTTTTATGTTTTGTAATTAGTTTTCTAAGCCACAATGTCTCACTTCTCTCAAACTGTGGAAATCCAAAGGCTCATAATAGAAAATGGAATATATTTAAAAATGCTTTTAAATTATTTCCCTAGCGATCTATATCAGAAACATAAAGTAATTCTCTGGATTATTCTGGGAAATTATTTCCTTATTCTCTGCTGTTCTCCATGAATTGCAGAATACTTTAACTAATCTAGCCAGGTTCCTTTGGAATAAGCCCTTCATTTAAATGTATTGATACTATTGTCCAGGTTGTAATTCCATATGGAGCAGATAAATGAAGCTATAGGTTTAAATCACTGCATGGCTTCCCTTCCAAGCTCCTAGTCATGCTGGTTTCCAATGGGCATCACATCATTGTGCTGATGTAAGAGCCAAGGATGAGACAATCAAATCACAGAGAAGTATTCATGCTGGGTGCCATTTGCTTATAATTGCTCTTTGTAAGTTATAGTTTCAGATAAAGCTCCCAGAATGGAATGAAGAGAAAATAATAATTAAGTCTGTTTCTCTTTTTGAGCCTGACAAAGGCTTTAAAATTTTTTTTAACATGTTAGCCCTTCTGTTCACTATACCACACCCCCCCCCCCCCCACTTCTCTCTTTTGTTCATCTGCCTTTTCAGCCTGATAATTAAGACTCAAAATATTTGCTGCTGTTGTTTTTTTTTCTGAGACATCAATTGGTTTGTGTTGTAAATGTGGAACAACAATCATCTAGTTCTCTTGTGTGCCAGTAATTTAGTATTTCAATAATCTCCAATTGTTGAAAGGTTTAAAACAAATCAACATTTCTAGCAATTTCCTTTTCTTTGTGGGGGGAAAAAAAAGGGTGAACATAACAGCTACAGCATATAGTCTTCTATTTTCCTTTTTTTCCCTCCTTTTTATTTTGTGAACTTTATGAGGGAATTAAAACACAGGGCAATTGCTTAGCATAAAACACAAGACTCACTTCAGTAAAAACATAACATTCTTGCACAGGGGCAGTTTTTACAACCAGTATCATTGCTTCAGCTCTGCTAGTGCTGAATAATTACATTAACTGTTTCTCAAAATTCAGTAAAATAAATGAAAGGTAGTATCTAATATATTATGCAATGAGCAGTATGTTTTCATATGCAGAATTTTCCATGAAAGGATATTATAATGTTTAAAAAATATTGACTGACCAAGATAAAACACTGTAAGTCCAAATTTTGTTAAGTCTCTGACATATACAATGGATCCAGGAAGGGTAATTACAAAACTGGGAACTAGATGTCAAGCACCACAGAACACATTTTAGAATTATGAAATTTATTCTACTTCCATAACCGCTGGCAATGTTTCTCTCTCCACATTATAAAATAGTTAGGGAAATGTCTGAGTCACTCTTTGGGGGAGATCTGTGGATATTATTCAGGCCAATTGTCTAAAATGGATTTAGCTATCCAGTTTATGTAGCACTGAAACTGTTTTCCATCACTGGTCTGGTCAAGTAAATCAGTAATAACTCTCAGAACAGAACCAACTTCACAGTCCTCACTGCCAGTGTATTTTTTTTTTTCATTCAATCTTGATACTTCAGGAACAAAATACAGTTTTTCCTACATTACAAGTTTTCCTGTAGCACAACTTTCAGAGCACAGAAAAGCAACACAGAGATTGTTCCTAAAATTATACCAAAATCCACATATGATTCAGCTGAAGAACTAGGACGGACTTTCAAGTTGGAGACAATAGAGAGACTGTAGACTTCTCTGGCTCCTCTAGAAATTGGAAGTGATTCATTAATCCAGCTGAAAAATGACTGGCAGTCACAGAAGACAGAATCCTGTCTCCCATGCTGTGGCCCTTCCCTGTGTGCAGCAGCTGGCTCCCCAGTCCTGGAAATGAGGAACCTTCTGGGGACTGCAAGATAACAAAGCTGCTCAGGAACACGAGCTCTGGCTCCAGTCTGTGTTCCTGTAATGCCATCCACTCTCCAGAAATATTACAGCTTCTCTCTTTACAAAATAATGCTATACAGATGCGGACAAAACTCCTTAGATAATCACAAATAATTCACAAGCTTCTTTCCAAATTTTAGACAATTCTGGCAAAGATTTCCTATGCCTTCTTCCTAACCACTAAAGCAGTTCCCTTTCCTTCCTTGCACTAAATCAGTTGGCTTAATGCTGACCTGCTGCAAATCTTGCAATGTGGAAAACTACAATAGCTTCAGCTGCAATAACCCCTACTTATAGAGATCCACATGCTGTATTTGACTAAGCACAAATGGAAAATAAAGAAATTCATGAAAGGAAAGGAACTGAATGAATTTTTCAGATGTCCACAGCAAATCTCTGATGTTTATTGAATGTCATGTTTTTACTTATGATAGATGCTATGTATTTATGAAAATTAGATATAAGTCTATCTATCTGTATGTGTATGGCTTAACATATAAGTGTGGATGTGCATTTGCCTGTAAGAATTGCATAGGAAAACTGATTAGAAAAATAAGACTATCAACCCTGGTCCATTTTTGTTTTCCAGTTTCATATGCTACATGGGTATTTACTCAGATTTCATACCGATGTCTGGAAACTGCATGCAAGACATGAATGCATATATAAATTTATATAAAAATATAAATTTGTCACTTACAGCAGAGAGATTTCTTCTCAATAAATATTATTAGAGCTAGCCTTTAAAATCTGAAAATATAGAGATCAAGAAAATACCTTATTTGAACAACTACTTCATATTGTTCTAAATATTTCTAGCTCTGCTTCTTCACACAACTTATGTATATGCTTCATATAATATGAGCCAAATTCTATATTAGCATGTGGTTTTTTGTTGTTGAGTAGAGTTGAAATTCCACTATTTTTTAAAAAATACATTCTTACTATTTTAATGTTAAAAACAAAAAAAGAATTTCACATTACTTCTTTACATATTATACAAATGTAAGAAAGATATTGAATTTTCATCTTTGCTCTGCTTCTCTACAAAGCAGTTATCAGACCCCATTGTGAACACTTCAGAAAAACACAGACTGGCCAACAAATTAGTAGTATTTGGTGCTATTACTAATTCAACATTTGACAAGGCTGCTCACTGGGGAAAAATGCCATGTTCTCTAAGTCACAGGAGAAACTAGGGAGATAGTTAATGGGTGTTGGCTGTGCTGCACACATTGTGCACGACACTGCTCACATTGCAGCTGACTGACTGCCAATAGATGTGGAAGCAATTGTCAACAAGATTCATTGTTGGTTTCACATCTATACAGTCAGAGATGAAAGGCTGAGAGAGTTTTGTGCAGTTCAGTCCTGACTTCTACTGAACAATAGCAACGCACACTGATTAACATTAATGCTCTCACTGAAATAATTTTGCAGCTTTGGAGGTCTTAAAAGGCATTTTCTTAAAAGAGCAAAACCCCCACAATCCTCAGTAATTTTTTTTTTTTCTGAGATTAGTACCTGACTGACTTCAATTCTAGCTCACAAAATAGCAATTTTTCAGTTTACAACTGGTTTTGGAAAACCAAGACTTTCTCAACAAAAAAAGTAGGGCACACAAAGTGATTAAAAAGTAACCACTGAGGAGGAGAAGATGTTTCTTACTCAAAATTAAGGTTGTAAGGGGTGAGGGGAGAGGATCTGGGGAGAGGGTCTGGAGGGAGGGCAGTGGGTCATCTTTGCACACTTAAGAGTTTAGCTCTCCATTTTGAAAGACCACAAAAACTTGTTATATAAATGTATGAATTCCAGAGACTTGAATTTCAATGAATGCTTCTTTTAGGTCCTGTGCCTGTGGTTTGTGCTTCTAGAGAATGTTTTTAACCTAGCTTCACTAAGGCAAAATGCTATGATTTACATATATTTTATATCCGTACACATTCTGACTTTAGAAGGATAGACTTATTTACCAAATACTACAGAATTTAGGCTGAAACCAAGACTCAGTATCCCAGGGATTTTTGTGTCTAGCCAGAGCAAAGGGTTTATGTACTTTGAATGATAAAATTATTTTGAAGGCTCTTAGGATTATCTTGCTTGAATCTCTAGTGTGTTTATTTCTTCGTCTCAGATAGAAATCAACAAAGCTGAGTTTAATTTCTTCTTTTGTTGTAGAAGACACCTCTAGCTCTGGAATCTTCTTAACTAATAGCTTGAGACTATGATACATGAGACAGATTGACAATAAATAACCAGCTGGATTGTTTCCAACAAAAATGTCTGCAAAGACACTCCAACATGGAGGGGAGAGTGCAGTTACAATTAGAGGACTTGCCCAGTGCTACTGGATGTTGCTGCACCCTGTATCAGGATCTTGGAAAGCAAGCAGGAAAGGTATTTAGGCACATACAAACACATGCCAGCCAAACAGCTGATACAGGTCTCTCTGTTCATTATTTTCTCCACCAAAGTGGGTACAGATTATTGTAAAATCATAAAATAAAAAATTATCTCGTGATCCAACTTCAGGTGGCATTTCCCAGCACTGATGCAGCTATTCAGAGAATTATCTAACATCTGGATAAAGGACAGCACAAGAGCATCAGAATATGTAGAAAATAGGATGGTAAAAATTTATGGCAATTCTGGGTTGGAATGACTCTAAAATGTCCTAACAAGTAGTAGAAAAACTGACATTTCAGATAAGCAACCAGCTTATCTAAACGTTATTTACAGGACAATCACATTTTTTTTTGCAGGAAGAGAGCTGAAATAGTAATACCAATTTAAGAAAACAATAAAATTCACTACTAAGGAGAAAATCAAAACAGTTTGAAACAGTCTTCTGATAATTAGACAAACACTATTACAAGGTGCAATATGGGAAAGAGTCTGTATGGATCCTTGTGCAAGGAATGAATTGCAACTTTGGTGTTGAGTGTTCCCAAAAATTCGATTTGACATTTTATTGGGTTTGCATGGCCTCGTTTTGATAGCAGGAGGCAAAAAACATTTTATCTCTTTATCTCTCTCCCCGTTTTACCATTTTTCCTGTTTTCCAAAATTACAATTTTGTATTATTCTTCATAAACTTCCATACTTATATGTTGAAAAAAAATATATGATAATCGTGTACTTGAAAATAATATTGAAAATATCATCTGTGTATGGGAAATACAACAGTTTTTTTGACATAGGCTCAGAGTTCTAAGACTTAAACACATGTTTGCACACTCACAGGAACTGCCACTCCAGTTCTGCCTACACTGGCTGTCCACAGGGTCCCTAACAAACAATACAACCACAGGGAAATTTAGTGCCTTATAGCCAACTAAGTCCCAGAATTGGCAGAAATGTAAATAATGTGAGGTGCTGAGAAATCATTGATGATTGCTGTATATCTGCCTGAGCCAGAATAAGAGCACTCACAGAGCTTTAAGAGAATCAAAAGGTATTACAAGGATAAAGCAGAATATTAACGAGGGTAATTTCTGAGGAGATGAGGCCAGAGGACGAGGTACATGCTGCACTGTGCTGCACTGTGTAGTGTCCAAGAGAGACCCCCTCAGAATCCTTCATTCTAGCAGTTCTGTGTTATGCACATGAAATAAATGAAAACTGGCTACAGAAAGATAGGTTAAGTGGAGTAGTTCAAACTTAGTGATTTTGGATGCCAGAATTTTCTGTCAACTCCCTTCTTGTGCAGAGAATCAAATCCAAAGCTTCACCAGATTTGTCTGAACCATCCTGCAGACTGACAGCAGGACTGAATCGATTGGTTTTTTGGTTCTTTCCCTGGGTAAAGACACAGGGTACTACTTCAGTCAAAAGCAAAGCTTCCTCTGCCAAGGCATAAAGTCCTGTCTTCTTTCAAGGCTCACATCACTTGTACCCCCAATATTTGAGTGTTCTTGTTCAAATGGAAAGGTTAATTTCGAAAGAAAAGACCTAAGGAGTCAAATCCTATCTCCTTGAACATTAATGTGAGCTAAAGGGTAGAAACATAACAGTCTGAAAAATAAGTTAATTTGTTGGACCATTAAAGATAATTTTTATGGGTAAAGATACAATTCACCAGTTTGCAAAGAGGTCAGGTAAGGCAACAAATGATTTAGGAGAGAAAAATTACTAGGTGGTTATACAACAAAAATATTTACCATGGCTGTTTTCAGAGATAGCATTACAGCTCTCTCTCATCATGCCTACTTGAAAAAAGCAGTAACGGAAGAGCTATTTTAATTACAAAGAATCAGTGTAGCACACACCACTATTTGGCAGTTGGAAGGAATTAATGCTGAGTAACACAGAAAATTTCCAGAGATAACATCTTCATTAGTGAGACTGTGATGTCCTACACTGACTTACTTGTAGGTCCACCGGGCTGAAAACACAAATACTATAGATTAACCCTTCAAACATCATGAACAATTTTGCTGCATGTTTCCTGAAGAAAAAGAAGAATTATAAAATAATCTGGTGACTGATGCAGACAGTCATGTGGTACCCTATTTCCCTTTCTCCCACACACATCTGAAGCACTCATCTGTTCAACATCACCCCCTTACCCGCTGCTCATCTTCCCTTTTTATGTGTCAGTAAAAGTCTAGTACAGGCAAATTAAGGTAGTTCAAAGCATATCCCTGGGTTTCACCCTCTCCTCAGTTACCAGCCATAGGACAGATTAAAATTTCACAGATGCTGGGAGCAGAGATATTATAGCAAAGCTGTAGTGCCACTACAGATAAGGTTAAGATGGCACTTCCATGATAAACACCTATTTACCATGGCTTATAACTCCTGGCTAGAAATTTCTCTCAGGCTGAAACTGGGCATATTTGGGCTCAGCTTGGTAATGGTTTCCCCGACCTCTTCATACCATTTTGAATAGGTGTTTGTGATATGAGAATGCCAACAAATCTATGTCTGTGGTAGTTTCAAATGGCAATGAAATATGTTTCTTTCACAAAAAACTTTGAGGACAGGATGTTCCTGTCCTGTTAACCACCATTTAATTGTCCATTATTTCCCCCCAAAATATAATTTTTAAAGTGACAAAATTTACACCATTTTTCCCAAAAAGCATTCAGGGCAGCTAAGGGATGTGGTGCCTGCCAGCTGGCTCCGAAGGATGTGCTGTGTCCCTGCAGGAGCTTGCAGTGCTCACCAGCACCGTGCAGTCCAGGCCAGTCTTAGCTTAGTTCTTGGATGAATGCCTCTTTTGGCAGAACAGCATTTTTGGGAGTTCAACATACTGACCAAAACTTCCTTAGTTTGGAATGAGGAAAAAAAATATAGCACTCAAATCTCATTATTTTAATGAGGCATTTATTCTATTTGTCTAATTTATTATGAATTATACCTCATTATTAAAATTCTGCATTTTTGTTCTGATCTTTAATGAAGGATGTAATGAAATCCCTAAATAGAGTAATGCCTTTTTTTTTTTTTCCTGTGGCTTTTCCCTCCTATAAAGTTTAGGATTTTTGCCAAAGATTCTAATTTTTCATCAATCATCCAAAGCAATACAGTACAGTCTTGCTTGGATGTCTGTCTATCTGCCTGGCTCCATTCAAAGTAACATCTACTTCAACAGGTATTTAAAACAATAAATTACTTAAAAACCTGTTGAATGAGACAAATTTTTTGTTACTTTTTGTTTGTATTTCTCATGCACCAAGATATATGCTGAATTATTCTATCACAAGCAATGCATAACCATGGTAGCATGGTTTTAATGAGCTGAGAGGATGCTATATCTATCAAAGCATATTTTTCAAGAGTGAGACTCACAGTGGGCAGAGTACAAAAAGACAAAGAAATGAGAACAGGAAGAGGAGAGAAAAAAGGTATACCAACATTTGGAGAGGGAATATAAAAATGATTGGACTTCAGTTATTCTTGATTTTTTTTCAAAATATATTTCTAATTTCCTTTGTGAATTTAATTTTTTTCCCAGCATAGCCTGTGCACACTGTAACTCCTTCACAGCTCTGGAACATGTGTGGTCTGTGTTTTCTTCAAGGTACCACACTGCAGTGAGCCTGCTGAGCACATTCCTGGGCACAGACACATGATGGCTTTATGTGAAATAAATCCCCTTAAAAGCTGTGGGGCACCATCCTGGCTTTTATTTTAGATGGGAGACATTCAGATGGGGCAGATGTAGGTGGCAGTGTGATGCATGTGGAAGGAGATAACATGTTTCTTGCTCTGGCCAGTTCATGTGGAAAAGTGGAAAGAAGCTAAAGGCAAAACCAAGTAAAAATGGATTGGCTGTTGTTCTCTGAAAAAGAGGCCAGAAAGAGGACAGGATAAAAATTATAACTATAAAGTCAGAGCAAGAAATATAGGAAACTTTTAGATGGAACATACCCACCAGGAAGCCATGCACTGAAAGAGGAAAGCAATGATTTTGGTGGCTGCTGCCCTGCGAGTGCATCAGGAGTGGCAGCAGCACCTGGAGAGCCCCACGGTGGCTCTGCCCCCTCTCCCAGCACCCTGGCAGGCACCGCGGAGCACGGGCTCAGCAGGAGCTGATTTACTCAGCTCCTCAGCAAAGCAAATTGGCTGTGCTGGGCTCGGTGCCGCCTCGCTCAGAGTGTCACCAGTGCTGGAATTTACATCTGCCTCAGGTTTCTCCGCATTACACTGCAGGCACTTTCACTGGGTAAACCTACAGGAAGATTGTAGAAAGACAGTTTTTAGATGAATTGTACACCTATGGAACTCCTTCTAAAAATATTATTGTGTTAATAATATAGTGCAGTAAGGCTCCTCCCAAAATACTGGATACATAGACAGTAGGAACTTCTACTATTACATTACAGAGAATGCAATAATTGCAAAGGTTATAAGGGAGAGATATTATTATGCTTCAGGGCACAAACCTCAATTTAAAGTTCTCTATAAACTGCTGGTACAGGTAAGGTTTGGATGACAATCCTGTATGGTATATTTTATATTCCTAATTGGATATCCTGATTAAAAATACCTTTCCTGTGCTTGCTGTAGAAGAGTATTTTCAGTATATATTAGCCATCATTATAAACACTACTTAAAAACCTGAGTCAAACGTGGTGAAGAATAACTTTTTAAGTCAGCTTGTATATACCAGAAAAAAAAAAACCCCCAAAACAATCAAGCAATGCAAACAAAAATCCCCAAACTTATGAATGCTTAGCATTTAGTTTCAAATGCCAACTCACAAATGAGGACATCTATCTCAAATGTTACTTTACTAGTGAATAGATTTATCTGTTACAGTTATGTCAAATGACTGCATGGCTACAAAAATATTCCTTGAAGAGATGGATGCTATTTCTTCTTTGTAAGAAGGATTGGTCATGGTTCAGCAAGACTGCAAAAATAATTTTAATTTAGGCATGGGCTGGTGATAATTGCTAGTTATTGAATGCCAATGAGTAAGAGAGAGAAAAAATCCCATATAATGACAGATGATGATACAGGAAAGTGCTGGTTACACTGACACTGTATCACTTCATCAGACGTTATAAATCAAGGGTAAATTAAATTAGCTTAAATATATGGTTATTTAACAACACCCAACCAAATATTTCTTTGCTGGATAGCAAATAAGGCTTGTATTTAACC
Organism: Chaetops frenatus; assembly: GCA_013400775.1. Classification (NCBI taxonomy): domain Eukaryota; kingdom Metazoa; phylum Chordata; class Aves; order Passeriformes; family Picathartidae; genus Chaetops; species Chaetops frenatus. Next base: position 52,792 of record VZTR01018934.1, read on the forward strand.
AAAGATTAGTGCATTCCAATTCTAATACCAATGCAGTTTGTTTTTATAGGATGATCTAAACAGCACTTTATGTTGACATTTCTACTGCGTACTTAATGAAAGCATATCAAATATGCATGGCAAATAAATAGTGTGTTCCATGTAAACCTTCTCTGCATACCCCCTTTTATGCTTTGAAATATATTTGTTGTAATAAAAATGCATATCATTACAATGTAACTAAATCTTCTTATCATTTTTTTTTTCCAGACAAGAATCACAAATCTAGATCTTTAAAAGTATGGCAGTACCACTGTTTTAAAACACAGCCCTGAGCTGTACCTCTGCCTCCCTGTAAAGAGTCAGTCTGCTGAGAAAGTACCCTTGTGACAGAACAGATTAAGACTATCTGAAACTCCTTAATCTACTGTCCATGTAGACAGCGTTGTTGCATTGCACATCGTGGACCAACAGAAATCAGACCTGGCAGCAGATCCTGACTACATCCTTCAGCCTGCACAGCTGAACTGTTCCCTGTGCCCAGCTAAAGCAGAGGGACCCCTCGTTTGGTACTGTCTGCTTCATTCTAGGAATGGGGGGTGTATTTCCAATACAGTGTTCAATTTCTCTGTTTGAACTAATGCTGTGAGTTATACTATCAAATGAGCAAATTAAGATATATGTCTATTGTAAAAGTCTTCTGGATACTTGCAAATAAGTCTAAGGATATGAGAATTATTGCAATTTTCATTTTAAGTGATGTTATCAAATCTATCAGTTTCGTATTTGGGTGCCCTTCTCAGCTTGAGCACAGAACAGGAAACTCCTTTTTATGTGCAAATATATAGACATTCATTATTAATTTTTAATTTTTTTTTTAAATTCACAAATGCTTTTCAAATAATATTGAAGTTTTTTTAAAAATACAACACAAACATCGGATTTTTTTGGTATCTTCAAGTGTAGAAACAACAAAACCCAGATTCCTTAGCTGAATAAATTCTGAAATGAATGTTTATTCCTGCACACCTTCAGGTTCTGTTATTCTAGAAAGGAGCTTTAATGCTAGTGCACCTGGTAATTCACTTTGGGATGTCTTTATATACCACTGACAGTAATACAGCTCATTTTGGGTGATTAACTTAACCCCCAGTATTGCAAGTGCCTTACTATATTAGCATATCTTTCAAGGAATAGTTGCAATATGAGAAAATTGCCTGTAGGATTATTTGCAACTAGGAACCTGTGAAATGTAAAATAAAATTGAAGACTATAAAGTAAAACATCAAAGATACCTAAAATATTAATAGCCAGTGCTCCAAAAATTAATTTAGAAGAATTGAGTGAGGGAGTGAAAATTACTAATTTAAAAACAGATAGCCTTGGCAAAACAAAGTCAGAAGTTTAGAATAAACAATAGGTAACATGAACTAACTGTATACACAATATGGAAAAAATTCAAGTGGTACTAGCAACTCTAGTAGCTGAAGAAGGCTGGGACAGAAATTCCTGACCAAGCAAGTAACTAGATCTATAAAAATGAAACAACAGAGCTGCATTATATTGAATTTAGCCTACCAAAGAAAAAGGAAAACAAGTGCTCTTTAATCCATCTAGTTTTCTGTTACACTTTCACTCTAATTGAACGCTGACAGAATTTGTGGGCAGAATGATTTTCATTTTAATTGAAGAGTTTGGAGCTGACAGCCATTGTCACACTGCTCCAAATCATGTTTTCACCCACTCTCTGTGGGGTAAACCATGCTGCAAGTTTCAGTTGGGTTTCTGGGGGAGACTACAAGCTTCAAAGCTAACGTTTTGAAACCTGTTTCTGTTTTAATACGTGCTTTTTCTTTTAATATATTTCTGAACCAAGAAATAAACTCAGATGAATCATAAGGGCATAGAAAGTAGGAGGAAGTCCCTAGTCCTGAACAAGGCCCTGATTCTGCATGACAAATGGCAGAGCTTTGGGTTGGATTCACATTTAATCTTCCAAGCATTGTCCCAGAGATGTTTTGATGTGCTTACAGCGCTGCTGCTTGGAGCCCCAGAACCGGGCCAAGGGCAGGAGAACACAGGACAGGGGTCCCTGGGGCTGCTGCTGCTCCCGGGGCTGCCCAGCCTCCCCGGGCACAGATGTCTGAATGAAATTCACAACACGCTCAAAACTGCTCGGAGGCCTTTGGAAGCCCTGCCAGGGAGTGCCACGGGACTGCTCTGTCCCAGCCAGCTCCTGCTGTCAGGGGTGGCTCCAGGTCCAAACCTTGCTGAGAGGCTGTGATTCACTGAAACCCAGCCTGGCTTCTGAATGTCTTTAACCCATTGTTGCCAGAGCTGCTCTGTGGAATATCTTTAATGTCAGAATGATAAGGTATGTCAGAATGATAAGGTATACCCCCATAATAATGATAAGGGATTAGTGCATGTTCTATGGAAAACAACATGGTTTTGGTTGAACAAGAACTGAATTAATGGGTAAAGAGGTCTTTTGAAATATCTGATAACTCTGATCCTGCCATTTCCATAGACACTTACAGTCTATAGTACAAGATGGTAAAAACTGAACTTGTTTGGGCCGTTCCAGTGCTTAGAAATGTTGAGAATTCCACCAACTGTTTCTAAAACAAGACTTTTCTGGATTAAGTACCCCTGACTAAATTCTGTAATTCTTGATACTGTTTTTTTTATTTTTTAACCTGTGATTAATATATCACAAGACCCTACTAATAATCATGCTTTCTTATATCATGATATAGTGTGAATAAAAGGATTAAAAAACCCAGAGTTGATACTGCACTTCTAGTTTATATTTAAAAGTCAGGGTAGGAATCTCTTTCAAACTGACCTATCCATCCAAGCAGCAGATACAAAAACAATGCCAGCAGCTATTTTCAGATGACTTAGTCTAAGAACCAACAGGAATACAACATCTTTAAAGGAAAGGTGCTTTTTGTTCTTCTTCGAGCTATAACATGTAAAGAAATAAGGTAAAGGCACCTAACAGTGAATGATTCACTTTCCTATAATAATAATGTCTGGAGCCTCTCCTCATTATGCCCTGCTTACAAGGTAGCAGAAATCAGCTTTGAAATTACTTAACTGAATAATAGTGATTATTCTATGGATAACCTATAGCAAGGCTGCAGTATCTTCCTCTATTTCCTTTCTTCTTCCACAAAGGGAATCTTCCTAAAAAGCACTAAATTTCATTATATTGACAAACTTGTAATCCCATCTATCCTGTATGGTTTCTTTGGACAACCACTACCAGGGATCATTCAGAGCAGGAGAAAGAATCTAAATCAATGCAGGCTGGAGGGATTAGACCCACCTTTCACCACTGTTTCAATGAAGGCATTTTGACTCCAGTTACAGAAATCATCAGGAAATTCCAGTGTTTCTGTACTGGGCTTTAAGAACAAAGTTATTCTTCACTGTAAAATAAAGCTTAGCTGAGCCAAACTTAACTGGTCTTACTTAATGGTTTCCCAGAATTCTCTTCTATCTCCTGCTTCTATGTATTATGAGCTATCTGGCCAAAAGCATTTCACCCAGTGAGAGCAAATGAGTGACCTTTGTAGCGATATCTGTCATAACCACACTGTTCAAACAGATATTCTAGCAAAAGAACAGAAACATAAAAATATCCAGAGATAATATTGTGGTTAAATGAGGACTAAATGACCACAGGCTGACTGTTATTAATTTCACTATTGATTTCTGAAGTCAATTACTTGATGTATCCTACAGATGCTGGACTCTTTACTCAGTGAACATGTACACCAGGTTTCCATAACAGAAGTCAGTGCCAATTTTTATGAGCAGTGTCTCATCTGCTATGAAGTGGAAAAGAACTGTTAAGCCAACATTTTTTTTTTCAGCTTTACACTTATTACCAGAACTTTGGAGAGAGAATTATGCTTCTTTCAGCTGTGAAATACTGTGTCTTGGCAGCCTCCATTCTGTGGATCCATGATCCTGAGGCTGGTTGCCACAGATGCCATAAGCAGGCACATGGAGGGCTTTCAGCAGATGAATATTTTGGAAATGCATCAGTATACTAATTCTTTCACATTTTCTTTGGGAGTGGTGCTTTTTGTGAGGTTACCTGGGCTAGAATGTTCTTACCTGACCTGGTTGCTTGACTGGCACTCACATACACACTAAACAGGGAGAGAAAGACAAGTGTCAGCTTTGAAAACATATTCAATACTTATACCAGTACATTAATTTTTTACCAGCTGGAGTATCTGGCAAAAGAAGGCTTAAAATTTGGAAGGGTTTTGTTTTCTTTTATTTTCTGAGTATTTCCTTTCTATTCAGGACCATACAACTCTGTGACTGTAGGAAATTGCTGAAGTGTATGACACTTCTATAAGAATTTGTAGTCACTTGACTTTTGTATGTGTGTTGATAACAGAACTATTTATTACAGAAGCCTAAAGTGTCTATTTGAAAAGAAATTACCAAACATAATATTTTACTTTGTACAAAAATATCCTGCAAAAAGATTATTTTCGTGACTAGCAATACTTCAATTTATATATCTGTTTGCAATTTCTAAAGACACTTTTAGATAGATCTCATTTCCATGAGGATTTGATAAGATAACTCTGTGGAAATAATAAACAGATTCTGTTTATAAAGGACTTGCTAACTAGCACTCAAAAAAGGCTTTTATGTGTGAGGTCTTTTTCTTTGAATTGATCTTCACTGGGATAAAGCTGTTATCATAGGATCCCTTTCAGTCCATAAGTACACAGAGGCTTGATTTTGTCTGAATCCAGATAAAAGAAGAAAAATTCAGTGTTTCTTGGGACACTAGGTGACGGCAGTAGACAGTTCTATTAAAAGAAACCCAGAACCCAACAAGTTCCAATTTCCAGCATTTCAGAGTTCCTGGGGAGACCTCATAATGTCACATCTACAATGTCAGAGTGATTTCTTATCTGGTAGTAGTCAAACCTAACTACTTTATCAAGGAAGGAGGACCTGACCTAGTTTTCTCAGATTTCCCATTGTCCTTAATAAGGACTGTACAATTTATGTACTGAGACATGCTGAAAAGTTCAGAATTTCAGAATTACAGGAAGCTCAAGCACAAATAATAGCTTAATGGGATTGAATGGGTAAATTGATGACCTCCACATACAAATATTGAAATACTTAATGAGAAGAGACCCCAGGAGTAACAGGCAAGTTTCCAGTGCCTAGTTCATTATGTTCAGAAGAAATGGACAGGATATTTTATTCTGAAATGCAATGTCCCTGAAGAAGAGAGCCAATATGATGATACAACCGGCCAGTTTTACTCTGCTGCACATTCCCACTCGATTTAACCATCAAAACTATCATTTTTACATTTAAGAAGCTGATTTATCTAATCTGAATCATTCAAAATTAAGCAATATGAAACATCAGTCTTACTTTCCCATTGCATGCAGATCTTTGTACTGTAGAGACTTCTGTAACTAGTTTAGACCAAAAATAAATTACTTCCTCTGCTCGAAGACCTGGAACAGGGAAATGAGAGGCAGTGGGAAAGAACCATCATGGATTGCAGGGTCCTTTCCCACAGTAGACAGCTGTAACTTCGAAAGTTTCAAGTGTGAGGTCTCCAGCATCAAAAGTTACTGATGAAATCTTCCTGCACCATACATCTGTTGCCATCTGATCTGACTGTCTGGGACAGACTTAGGAAATAGTGCAAAAACACATGGCCCAAATAATTTCAGAGCAGTTATCCCCAAAATATTACAAAGGAATTGCAGTTCAGTGATATAAAGAATAAAAAAAAAAATAAAAACTTGATTTTAAAAGCCCTTTTTTTACCACCAAAATTTGTGGAAGAAAATAGAAAATAGAAAAGAGTTTACCATTATTTTAACAGCTACATCTTGTTCCCCAGCATCAGAATTACAAAGGTATAATTTTTTGTATTTATAACCTCTATCCTCATTTGCAGTGAAAATCTTATACATATTCTTTAAGAGATTTCACCTGGAATACCTACCTACCTTGCTATTTTGCTTTTATTTATTGTTATTACATACTTTATTCTATTCCTTCTATGAAAATAAATGGCAAAAGACTAACTCATTATACAGGATCTCATAAAACTCACATTTCTTGGGAAAAAATGGTTTATGCTAAGATTTCTACTGACAAGCACTTTTTTAATTGCTAGAAATGTATACAGAAAGAATACAGTAGATCTTAGCACTGATATTGCTGCTGAGGCTACAGTAATCTCTGTATCAGAAGTCAGTGCCATAATTTTGTTCTCTAGAGGTTGTGGCTTGATTAGGGAAGTCCCATTGTTTCATCTGAAGTCTTAGCAGATTAATATTTTCATCAGGGCATCAATTTGTCCCACTTTTCTTTTTGCTGCTCTTTGTGAGTGACACAGCCAAAGGAATGCACCTCTTTAAACTGTCATTCAGTTTAACTCCTCCTCTGCAATTATACTCGCATGCATAATACATCATAACAAATTGGATTTTGCAAAGAAGCAACAACAGAAATTACATTTGCTTCTGGCATAAGATAGAAACTGTTCTAATAGAGAAGAGGGGGGTGTGAGCAAGAGATAAAGAAATCTAATGACTTAAAACCACTTACAGAAAACAGTTGCCTTCTATTTTCCCAAGGTTTCTTCTTCTTCTTTAGCATAAAGACCAATGGCAAAAGGTGAATGAAAGAAAATAAAGGAAATATTAAAAAAATTAAAGAGCTTTTCAATTATCAAAGGCTCTACAAAATTGTACAGTGTGTTTGTGGTTTTAGCAGAAAGTTTGCTTCTGGCTTTAGAGGTTAAATATAACTGACTTACTTCTAGGAACACTTTTTGTTTGAGCAAAAATTATTACAGAGACAACATCAGGTGAAAAATCACATAGGACAAATATCTTTGTCCAGATCTCCTGGCTGGAATAAGGAACTTGCATTTTCCTTTGATGAGTAAAAGCCCCTCCCTTAAATACCAAACTCTGTGATGGTTTTCCAAGCCTCTCTAAGTCTAGAAGACTGAGTGACTGATTATTCCTCCTCCATGCATCTATTTGGAGTTACTGAAGAGAAGATGCAGCCCAGAATACCCTTCAAGTAGCTGACTGGAGCCAAAACATACCCTCAGTGTGCATGGGACTTCAAGACAGCAACCAGATCTGTTGTCTGCTCCAGACTCCTCAAAAAAAGCAAAATATGCATTTGGCAGAACATCAGCAAAAAATGTTTTGGCTTATAAAAGAATTTAGATGAAAGGGAGGAATGTTTCCAGCAGAACACTGAAATCATTCTAATGTTTTAACTCTGAGATTGTTTGTCTTCAAGAAATCCTTCAAAATTTAAACTGTGTTTTTTCCAGGCAAAAAACCTGACTTTTTTACTAACTTCAATTAATTTCAATTCTGTGGCTGGAGCTCCACTTCATTTGAAAAACAGAGAGGGATGGAGGAGAGATCAGCTTTACTAGAACTATATCTTTGTTCTTTAAAAAACAATGTATGTTTCACTCAATATTTAGAAAAGAAAATCTTACACGTAAAATCTGAACATTTAATGTGGGAGTTCTTCAAACTTCAGTAACATAACAATATACAGATATGCAAGAAAAATAAAAGGAAAGATCAGGAAATAAATAAGTGAAAATACATAAGCCAAAGCACAAAACCCAAAACCAGAAAATAGGGTCATCTTAATGATATCCAAAGCTTTTTTTTGCATAGACTTTATAAGGATAGATATTCCCTGGAATGTTTCACTTAGCTTGAGGAAAGTAGCAGTAACACAGGTGGCCACTACATGCTGAGGCTGTAAGTGATCTAGATATAAGGGGTTACTGTGATAAGTTGTCTGAGGTGGGAGTTTAGACAGTGAACATTTCAAAACACTCATGTTAGGAAAATGGAGCATATCTGTATAGATAAGGGATTTATTCTTATCCCTTCTAAAACTGTCCTATTAACTTTTACCTTAATGATGGATGATAGCTCCAGGACCCTTGCAAGGCCTCACAACAAGGAAGCATTTTACTCTGAATTATGTGGAGAGCAGAAATTAGCAGCAAGATGACAATTTCTAGACTGATCTTAAAATAACCAGGTACCTTCTTTCCTACAATTAAGCCAAGGACTTCCTTCTCAATTAGACTGGCAGAAATTCCTGCTCAATGACACTGGCAGGTGGATATGTAGTTATTTCCAATAGTGTTAGTGTTTGTCACAGGGATAGAAATGAATTCGAACTGGGAAACGAGAGAGCCTTATGTGAACAGGCAAGTTTGGCTGCCAGTTATTTAGGCTGCATTGGCAGGCTGCTATCTGAGATACAACCACAGCCAAAACTGAGAAAAGTCCTATCTTTTCAGCACATACTGTGTTCCTCTGCTCTTCTTATTAGGATGAGACATTTGGTTGCTTACATAATTATTATCATATTAATGGCCATTTTCAAGGGCCCTTTGGCTACCCGTTTTCCCACACTAACACTGCAGAAACAAACCACTGGGATTTCACTGAGAAAAATGAATATCTGTGGAGAATGATTAAAGAGCAGGCTCTAAGCACGTTTCTGTATTTAGTATCTTCCTGTCACAACCCTTTGTTACAGTAAAACTGCATTTGCTATAATGATCTTTGGCTTGCACATTTATTTTTATACTAATTATATGACTATATTGTTACACAGATAATTGCAGGACTTGTCAATTAAATTCTCATTTCTGTTCAAGCATGATGAGTCTGCTCTTAGTACCTTACGCACATGCACAGAAGTCTGCCACTTGTAAACTACACTTTGCTTGATATATGCAGGTTTTATCAGATATTATTCTGAAAACTTTCATCCTCTTTACTTTTTTTTTTACAATACAGTGCTGCATAAGAAGGCACTCTGTATTCATTTTTTCAGACCAGATTTTAAAGTTCATTTTTTTAAACTTTAAAAATAATCATGAAAAACTCCCACTGGATTATGTCCAAAGATCATAATCAGGTCTGTACCTAGATGAGGTTTTTTAGTCCTTGTTCCTTCTATTGAAGTTAGACAGCCCATCTCATGGCCCTAGTCCTTCTTAACAATAAGAAATTAATTTCAAAGGCTAGGGCAAGCAGAACACTTACTTGTTAAGTTACAGGTAGTGCTGTCCACTACATGACAGTGAATTTCCCACAGGACAAAATGTGCTGACACTGATCTAGGTTTTTATGATTTTCATAGTAATCAATGTGTGTAACAGCATCACAGGTAATTATACCATTTAAAATGATATTTGTTAGGTTTTTGACACTCCTTTGCATTAAATGTGAATACAAACAGTACGGTACTATGTAGTAGAGAAAATAAAAGCACAGGTCCATTCCCTTTGTCTAAATTGTACAGAAAGTTGACTAGCAGCAACAGGTGGTAAAAAATAAATTGCATTTAGAAAATTCCATCATTTAATAATTTAGGGTATAATTAATAATACAGGAAAATTTATTAATTCTTTTTATGAGTTTTAGCCTACTGTGTCCTTCTAAATACAAGGAGGACCTGCCATCAAAATCAAAGCAAGTTTAACAGTTCACCTCAATGACTTCTAAGACTTGAGCATCAAACTTTATAAAATAATGCACACACTGATCCGTAGTAATGGATAGATAGGTTTGGCTTGAAAACTAAAGGCTGGAAAAGAAAGGGTATATTGGCTTGGCCCCCTAATTCACATGTTATGTTATCCTGCACAGAGTTTAATTGCCCACAGACTGAAAAAATGCTCCAACTGTTTTCTCATAAAATACAACCTATGATATACATATTTATTGGTCTCTGCAGCTGGGGAAAAGCTAGTCTTACAGGACTGGGAGGTTCAGTAACTTCCTTAGGTTTTAAGTACTTAATGAACTTCCTTGATGAAGCTAGAAATCTTGTGAGACCAGGCTTTTAGAAAATACCCAGGCCTGTCTATTTCTGTCCAGAGGACATGTACCAAGACCATAACTTATATAATTAGATCCATGGTTGATTCACATTTTTTTAACTCATAGGACACCCTTGAAATTTGTCAATACAAGATGCTGTTATTCAGCCATTATTGATTACAGTAACGATTTGTTTTGAAACAGAGGACTCAGTAATGGTAAGGACTTGAATCACACCTATTACACTCAAAGGTGACATCCACTGAAAGGCCTCCCCAAATGCCAAGGGCTGCTCTGCCCAGCACTGCTCAACAACAAAATGTCTTCAGTCCTGGCATTTTATCACACATCACATCCTGCATTGCAACACCTGGACTCAGCACATATCTTCCCTACCTTAAGAAAAACACAAAAAGTGACAACCATAAGACATTCCTGACTGAAGCAATTGCTGCATCATTGCAACAGGAACTATCATAGTAGCCCATCTATGGACAATGAAAGCAGTGCAATGGTAGCAGGGCTGATGAGACAAAGAACCAGGTTGCACACCAGGAGTGCCAGAGCTGTGAGTGGATGGGTAAAGGACAGAAACCCCTTGGATTTCTGGTATAAGATTTCATGCCAGTCAGCAATACAAATTGAGACTGGTCTCTTCTTTCTTCAAAGATGTCATTATTTCCCAGGTGTCACAGATAGGACCATCCTAAATATCCAATTCAATTCAACTTCATCTAGTGAAAATCAAGATATACTTTAAAAGGCTCAAAGATGGGATGGACAAAATTTAACTGTAAATGCATTAAAGGATTGATACTATTCTAGGCTTGAAAGAACCTTTAGAAGAACCAGATCATGCCACTGAAATTGCTCAGAGACTGAAATGGATCTGTAACTGTAAATAGAGCGAAGACATTCACCCTTATTGTACAAATGTATTAAACAACAGATTTTTGGATGATATCTTGGTATCTTTTGAAAGAGGTAACAAGAGTACATGGCTTTTAATTCTCCTCCAACAGTCACCGTGACTTTTTTTTTTTTTTTTGTTCATTCATTTGTTGCATCTCAATACCCAATTCTCTCCAGACATTTTCTATATTGCTCTCTATCAACAAGGGGAATTTGTCAGACCATCTAGAGTTGTATGTCATTAAAACATTGATGGTATTCAGCTCTTTCTATACTTTACCACAACTCCAGTATACAAAGTGCTTAGATAAAATCAATTCATTTATAAAAACATCAGGCTGCATTTGAATCTAAAAAAGAGCATTGAGGGCCAGGGGGAGTAATTACAAAGAATATGAAAGAAGGTAGATTCTTCTTTGATTGAAAATGTGCCTCAAATTAACCAGTTATAGACACAGCCTGAGAGTGTATGGATTCCTTGATGCGACTGAGTTACACAGCACTATCCATAAGCAGCAAATTCTATTATCACTGATTGCTACAAGGTTCCATCCCATCTTGGCAGATGAAGCCCAGCTTTTGGTTATTTACATGTGTCACCTCTCAGCTGGATTACAGCCATGGAGTTCCTGGGCATGAAGCCATCACACCTTAGGAAACTCCAATTAGTACAACATGCTGTAATACATGAGCTGCCCTGAGCAAATCTATCCTCTCTTACAGTGACTTCTTTTTGACTCCTAAAGCAAGGGAAACTCTCAGTTACCACTTTCAAGACAAACAATAGCCTGGAGCCAAGATTTTTACAAGACTAAATTAAATTTTGGGATCAACAAGCTTAAAACACAGCTTTACTCTTTCAGTACCATAAAGCTCAGAAAGGGAGTTATAGCTCATCTAGAAGACAGAACATCCCCATGATGGAAGATAGAAGAAAATTCAATGTGCAGAAAAAAAAGCAGAAAAAAAATTGTCGCATTGTATTCTTGAAGGGTTAACACCGGGAAAATCTCCAGACCAATAAAAGAAAAAAGAACAAGTGTGTCCACACTCCAAACTTGATGGCAGGACTCCCTCTCTGCTATTTCAGGGGATAAGAGCAGCTTATGTGTAATTAAAAATAACCATGCATTTGCACTTGCTAAACTGACCTCTGGGCCCCATAGGTTTTTTTCAGTGAAGGCCATGCAAAATGCTTTGTTAATTTGTCATCTCAGTATTCAGCTGGTATGCAGATTCCTGCAGACAGGTGAAGCTTGTGTCACAGGTCATTAATCAAATATCCTCCCCCTCATGTACAAGAAAACACGGCAATTGATCAGTGATCCTTAAATCTTTTCGAAGTCAGTGAACAGCAAGAGTTCAACTTTTTCTAGCATCTGGGAAGCTGAATTTCCTTACAAACAAACCACTCTTCTGCCACTTGCATTAAATAACTCAAAAGGATACACTGGAATTCCACATTGTGTGCAAGGTAACCTATCCTTTGAAAATATTTACTTCTTCCCTCCATTCCACTCCCCTACTTCTGTGGTGATGAAAGAACACATCTAACCTTTATAACCTTGACACTTGCCTGCAGTAATAATCTTTTTTTATCCATATGAAGTGTGATGTTCTGTGACTCTTAAATATGTGATCAGTGACATCTTAGAGCAAATAGTTCAACAGACAAGGACAAAAGCAAAACATACCAGCAAGAATAACCTCTCCAAACTGAATCCTCCAGACCATGTGAGCTGAGCTCACTAAAGACTTAAGTAGAAAATGAAGAGTTAAGGATAAAGTAGAGAATAGACTTGGGTTGCTAACTTCAATCTCATCACAGGGAGAAAGCAACTTAAGAGCAAAAAAGCAAGTTAGCCTCAGCTGTCTCACTGTCTTTATCACACTGCCAGTTTTGGAGGGTGAGACAGCAGTTATAGGACAAGAAACATTTCCAATCCTCATTTCTCCTTTTGCAGTCAAGCTGAACTGGCAGAACTTACTCAATATCTGAATTGTTTAATATCCTGTTTGGTTTGGAAACCATTCACTGCGTTGTTATGCAATGCTCTCCAGGGCACTGCCTGCTCCCTTCTTTGTAGGTTTGGAGTGGATTAGAGTGCCTGAGACCACAGCAATTCAGTCAGGATACAATGAAAAGCACAAGGAAGACTGGACAGGTCTCAGATTTCATACATGGTCTTGGTGTAGTTATTCTTAACGGATGAATTCTCACTCATAGGATTTCATGGCTCCATAGGAGTATCACATTTATTAAAAATGCCAAAGAGCTACCATAAACTGAAAAGGAACCGGGGAAAAAAATATCATTCTCTAAATTTCAAAAAGGCAGTTTGGTAATATTTTCACCCAAGTTTCATATTTTCACTGGCTTTACAGATGTAACATCTTAATCTGCCAAAAACTTTGTCTCCTGCTGGGGATAAATGGGAATTTTTCTACAGATAAGAAAGGAAACAAAAAGAAAAGGAAAACGATGACATTTTCTTAGAGATATTTTAGTGAAACTGTTGGTAGTCCTGGAGTTGGTGACAATTGTGTCTGAGAGAATAAATAAATGCTGGTAAAGAGGTAGACGTAGACTGTTAGATGACATTTTTTTCTCAGGTGAAAATATTAAACTATCTTTTAACTGATGCTGGGATAGTAGAAAAGAAGAGTGAAGAAAGGATTCTGATCAGAGCAAATAGAGGACAAAGGCAAGTGAATAAAAGTCTTCTCCATGAATCTCTTTTTCCCCAAATTGCCACTGTCTGTTTAGATTGCAAGGATGTCAAATGGGGATAGCTTCCTGCTGGAGCTGCTTCAGGGCCCTGGTAGGTCTGGGCACCACACCAACAGCTACTTACTCTCACCACTCATCCTCTTCCACTCTGATAATCACAGCAGCAGGTTGATTATTGGGTTGTAAAATACAAGGGATTTAGTGCTGACTGCAGCAATGAGTTCCTCGTCTAATTCCTCACTGTAGATCATTTTCATAAAATTTGTCAAGGGTCTTGTCTGAATTGTATTTTCACATAGTTAATCCTCTGTCTGTACAGCAATCTGGCTCTGAGCTGCCTGCACTGCGAAGCATGCCTGGGCTGACCTCCCTGCACTCCCTGCACATTCATCAGAGTGCAACCAGCCCAGCCACCCACTGAGCAGGTCCTGACAAATACTGCCACAGGCACATGTGGACTGACCACAAAGGAAAGTAAAGACAGTGAGGAAATGAAAAAAATCTAGAGGAGGTAATATGAGATTACTGCTGACAGACTTCCCTGAAGTACACTCTGCAATGTGTAGGAATAATCTGAGAAAGTAAGACATATCTCTGACTTCAGGCCCTGAACTTTGGCAGAGTTCACAGAAAAGCTCACTAGGACCCAAGCTTAGCAGTTTATGATAAGGATGAGTTAATAAAATGAAGAATGGACTTAACCCGTGCCCAGCAGTAGTAGTCGACCAAGTTCTGACAAGAAAATGGAGAATTAAAACACAAGTTATCTGCTTGACCTTAATACCAGAGAGAGAAATAGTTTCATTTTCCCCATCTATTTTCTGATCCATTTCAGTTCATTTGCTGTATTTTTGTTTTCCTTTCTTTCTTTTTAATTATGCATAATGAAACTCTTACCACCTTTGGTCCTACTTATGACCATATTCAAGATATTTAAGCCCTGCAATTAAAAAACAGGCATTTTTGTTGTTGTTCCTCCAATACCTCAGTACTTACTTTGTTGAAAATTACCACAAACATCTGCCTAGAAATAGGGAAGAAATAGGGGCAGAACAAGGGAAAGATAGCACAAGAATGCATTGTGTTTCTTCTTGACAGACAACAATATTCTTCTTAGGTCATGTTTCCATACTGAAAATTAAATGCAGTAGAAAACAATGGAAGTATTTTGCAAAGGAAACAAAGATTATATTATTCAAGAAGGAAAGGAAGTGGTACAAAAATAAATTAGGAGGAGACAAGAAACAAAATGTCAAGAACTTCAACATTTATTTTTGGAAGCTTCATAATTTTGTTTTTAATTAATAACTAGTAACTCCTCCCTAACAAGCAGTACTTTCTTCCATACTCTCCTTCAAACACAGGCCATTTCCATTATGCATGCTTTTCCCTAAGTATTTTTAACAGATCGTTTTCCTTGTAAGGTGACTGATATGTGAAGAAAAAATAAATAGATAAAAAAGAGCTTGCTGTGCAGCTGAATTGAGAAACAAGACTTTGTTCACTCTCACTAATGGATCAGTTGACAGTCAAAAATAGGTGTCATTTTGTCTGAAGGAAGCCACTTGGCAAAATTCAGTGACGCTTTCAGGTGAATTTGACTACAGTTAATTGAAGTCTGTTATTTACAAAAGAACATAAAAACCTATTAGGTTTCTTGGCTCAACAGCTGAGAGAAATACATTAATACAAACATGGTTTGAAAGGTATGAGAAGTGTGTAAATACAGACCTTCAAACACAGATTATTTTTATTTTTGTAACAAGATTAACATGCCCAATGACCCAAATTCAACAACACTGCAGCATATAGTATTTTATACAGCAACATGGCCAACTCTGGCTATTCCTAACACTTCTTTCTTTATATACATTTCAAATAGTCTCCATAAACCGAGAAGTAATACTGGTTGTTGCAAGCTCTTTGCAAGTGATATTTGCAAAGGCATGCCAAAATTCTTTCCTGTGTTCACATGATGTGCTTGTGTTCGCAGGAAAAAGCTTCTGAAGACACCTTCATTCTCACATTTTTTCCCCTTACCTGATTGTAAAAAATGTCTATTAGTAGACTTTTTGCAATGAAAATTATTACTTTGTCACCAATGATCTACTTTACGATATTTCTAATATTTTGCTACATACTCACAAACCCATTCTCATTTCTGAACTACAGGCTTATTCTGATAAAAATGAGATAATAATTTCACTTGAAATTAAGTGCTTGTGAAATAATTGTAGTAACTTACAGGGGTGACACTCCAAACCTAAAGCATAATTACACTCAGGCTCCAATACTAAGTTTATACCTCTCAAGGTTTTTTCTAAGTGTCCAAGATGTGCACAGAGGAGGAAAGAAGAAGAAGAAAAAAATATTCCTGCTTCTGATTTTCTTGAATTCAGAATGTTTTGGTATGACAGTGTTGTACTGACAAAATACTGTAAGGAATAAAATCTTTATATGCACTTTCTATTTAAAATTCAGTATTATTTTTCTTCAGATAGCAGCTACTGAAAGAAAACCAACAAAACACCATATTGTAATACTGAATGGTGAACAATCACTATCGGCCCCAGGCATTCTCCCTGTAAGGTGGCAGGAGCCTGTGTTTAAACACATCCTGAAGGTCTGCACGAGCAGCACCTGTCCTGACTGTGCTGTCCTGGGGCCAAAGACTCTGAACTGCTGCCTTAACCCACAAGCTACAGTTTTTGAAGATCAGGATTGAAATACAGTAGCAATGGAGAAAAGCAAAGATGCTGTTACCCTAGGAATTCATTACTGAGTTATTCACTTGCATCTTTTTCCCAAATACTAAAAATTCCTTAAAAATACACACGAGCCACAAGAACAAAGAGGTGTGTGGGCCTTGGTTGCTGGCTGAGGTTAAACCATGATAACTCCTAAGACTGAGAAGCCTAAAGGCTTGCAGCTTCTGGCACCTGGCTCCTTCTCCACCTGCAGCTTTGCAATTCCAAAGTAGGTTCTGTTCCCTGGTAGCAGGCTAAGGGAAGAAGTCTCTGTTTTGAGCAGCATCCCCAAGAGGATGCAGCAAGTGGCAGTAGTGGGAGAGCTGCTGCTGCAGGGAAAGGGACACCTATCTGCCATCAAACACAGTGCAGGCAGGTTTGTCTCTTACTGGGGGGAACTGAGCAGAACACGAGGGACCCAAGAGGTTGTTCAGTATCCTTGCTTGGAGGTTTCCAAGGACCAGCTGAACAGCCTGAGCAGCCTTGTCTGACCTCCAGCTGGCCCTGCTTTAACCTTGTAGGTGGAGTAGAGACCTCATGAGCTCTCTTTCAACCTGAATTATTCTAAAATTCCATTAGGCCAGGAGAACATATTGCTGAAATTACAGGTAAACTGCGATAGCGTCTTCCCTCAGTTACAGCACCATTAGATCATGTGAAAGAAAATGGAGTAAATTTATGCCAGCCATCAAGTGTAACTAGCTGAGAACAGAAACTTGTACAAAAGAGAGGGAGATGGAGAGCAGCTCCTTCTCAAAGCATATCAGTACAATATGTTTGCTTTGTTCCTTCAGGCCAGGAGAGTTCAGGTCCTGCAACAGATTTTATGCTCTAAAATACAGCTGGGGTTACACACCAGCAACAAAACTCAGTAAAAAAATCTCCTTACACGAATAAAGTCAAAATGGAAAACAAGAACAACTCTTATAATTGTTGCAGTGCACTGCAACTTTGATACACAAAAAGCAGAAGCAGAGATATCAGCAAATGCAGTAGCAGTTCTGCAGTTCTCCGCCCAGAAGTAGCAACCACTGATATTCTCTCTCACCTTTTACATCCAGCTTAACACGATCTCATTTCATTTTCCCCATTCACAAAGCCCTTGGTTTACTCAAATACTTTGCTGCTGAACATCACCTCAAGGAAGGACCATGGAATCTGCCCAAAGACTTTCTAGACTCAATTTTGAAACTTGCTGTGGGCTCGTAGCCAGGAAGTCTCAACAGTGCCAATGTGCTCCGTGGAACAAACCCCACGGGCAGAGCAGAACACTGTGTCCCTGCTGCCTACACCCCCCAGGGAAGGCTCTGTATGCAGGGGACTTTGATGGATGACCAGGCTCACAATCCCAGGTACAGGGAACAGCAAACTGAGGCAATTTCAGGCACCTGGTGTCAGGGTCAGACCACTGCTCTTGATTCCCACCTGCCCTTTTTGTAACCTGCCACTAAGTGCTAGGAGGGTCTAAAACATTTCCTAAGGGAGAGGGAATATTTAAATGCCCTTTCCCCTTTGCTCTGCACTGGCATAAAGAAGCTGTGTTATGTCACCTAGAAGCAATATCAATGATTTAAATGACCCCCTCTTGAGGATAAAACCACTTGATCTCCCTCTGCCTTCCTGATGTGAAATCCTCATGCCTGGCCCAGTTTCCCCTCTGGTGACTGAACAGTATTTTAGACAAAAAGCTTCAATGGCCAGACTGTTAAAGAGGCAGAGTAAACATTTACTCATTTTTGTTAGGAAGCTGCTTTCCCTTCCCATGGAAAGACACTGTGAGCTGGCTGCCTGTAACACTTATTGCAGCAGTGCACCCAAAGAAGATAACTGTAGCCCATATCTTTTGAAAATTACTAATGTAGAGGTCTGTCCATACATAAATATTTATGATAAAACAGCTGGTTTTAGTTGAAGATGTTTAACTTATAAGAGCTCAATTTTATAATCAAGGCTAACAAGTCCCATGAGCACAGACTGGAATGTAAACACCCATTTTGGTGATTCCAACTGAAGAATTCTCTACCACAAATTTTCAAATGCGAAGAAGTAGGAAGAAAAAAAGAGTATGTGATGCAATGAGAAAAAGAACCACTAGTTTACTTATGTTGTTCAACCATTAGTATAATTAATGAAACAGCAATAATTTTTACTTAGAGTTTTTAAAAACTTTGCCAGTTATGGTCATGATGGTGCTGGTTCTTTCCTTGGTAAAGAGCATTAGCATCACGTGCTTTCATTATAGTACCTGTGCCTACTAAAGATGCACTTAAATTTAATGTGTGAAAATGTAAGGCTTCTTAAAGACATGACCAGATCTCATAGGATATTCATCTAGTTAGTTATCTATTTATTGACCTAATGTCCGTTTACAAAAAAATGCAGAAATATTATATAAAAAGTATATAGTAGCAGATGCTTTAAACAGATTAAATGTTATTTTTATACATTTCTGAAGTCTGTGCCTCATATTAATAAAATGGATTGTCAGAATCTCCCATTGTTCCACTTCAAAGCATGCAATTATATTGCCTTAATTGGAAGCACTGATGTGTTTTTACCAAGGATGTTTATTTGTATTCTGATTACTCAGATATAAATATGGGACCATTTTCTACATTTAGTTTTCTACTTATATGATTTTTTGTTCTCTGCATTTTATCTTTATAAACTATCATACTGAGTATATTTCCAATGCAGGAACTATGAGTTTAAGATAACACAATCTAAAATACTTTTTCTTATTGAGATCTGCTTGATTCTCCATAGTCACAGAACTTGTTAACTGCAGAGTGTTAATGTCAGTGAGAAACATCACAAGTTTTTGATTTGTGAATTGCAGCAGAATCCAACAGGTTGGGAATCTATATACTGAAGCATTGGCATCCGCTAATCCAGGAGCAAAGTTTGTGTTATTTGTTATCAGGACAGTCAACATGGATACCCAGAAATTTTTATAGCTTCTGCATTAGAGAAAATATAGTGTATCTGAGAGGTTCTGAACTATTGGGATAAGAATTTAATCCTTTCAGTTTTCCCTTAGACACCATTTACCAAGTAAAAATACATTACATTGCCTTGCACTTTGTTTGCTGTGATAAAGTTCTGCTTATCCCAATAGGGAGAGGTCTGCTCATGGTTTGACAGTACATGCACATCTGTGGTCAATGGTGGTGAGAAGTGTGTGTATTCTTAGAGAAACAGCCTTACATTTCACTTAGTAGAACATGCCATCTAATAGGCATTTTTTCCTCAGATAATTTGCTATTAACCGAAAAAATCAGCATTCAAAAATCTCAAAATTACTTATCCATCATAAAATTCTAGATTTATCATCTAATTAAGCTTTAACTCCACAGAAGAGTATGTTTTTGAGCTTTGATTTGACAAATCTAATGTGCAATGAATGTATTACTAAGGGTTTATACTTGCTTGGTTTTTGGTCTCCCAGTGATTTACACTTGAATTTGCATAACAGCACCAATGAGACAGTTTCAGAAATGCAATTCCCAACATAAATCTAAAAAGTGCACATGAAGTACCTAGCTGTAACCTTATACAGTCACATCTGTTCACCTCACAATTGTCTAATGTGACCTTTTGAATTTAGCTGGGTTTTTTTGTATTCACACAGTGTTCAGTCCAATGAGAAAAACATTTAGGATTTCTCACAATGTACACTCAGAGATGAAATGTCATTTCTCTGGGGGATGATCAGACCATGTTTAGTGTTACACTTGCATTAGTTGACACATGAGTGCTGATTAGATGAAAAGGTCTGCAGCCATCCTAAACTGACAGTGTACAACAGCAGCACAGGTACTAATCATGCTTCCCCTTTAGTTCTGAGCACAGAACTATGTAAAGAAGAATACAATGAAAGCAAACTATCCAAATTCTGAAAGACAATAAAATCCCAGGGAGGTCTCTGACAGCTCCATAGCCCACAAATCAGTATCCATATTTGCAGTATTCCTCTGACATTTTGGGGGGGGGGTTATTTTTTAGAGGGAACAGGAATGGAGTCAAAATACTGTGAGTCAGTATTTAAGGAAACTCTCATTTCTCATTGAAGTGCTGTTAAAGCCACAACATTAGAATATCATTACAGAAAGACAAGTTTTGCTCATACGCAGATAAATCAGAGGCCTTTCCATTAACAGGGATCTCCTCATTTGGAATGAGCAAATGTCTAGTAAGGAATTGGATGGTTTTGTCCTTGCAATTGCTACTGACACCTCAAGTGGGATTCATCTAACAGAAATGCTCATATGTTCCCTCTCCCTGAGCTCAGAGTTGTCACATAAGTACTGCATGAAGAAGAGGGTAGGATGACGTTTCTGTCACAGACCAACCTGGTACCTGCACTTTTGGCTACCTCAAGGCACCAATAAACTGCTGCAACCAAGCTGGTAGCAGCAGGTGTGGGAGAAGGGCTGTCATTGAAAGAAAGGAAAGAACGGAAATGGTTTTGTAAATCAGACTTAGACCAGATAATATTTGTCAGAACAACT
This sequence comes from Chaetops frenatus, assembly GCA_013400775.1. NCBI lineage: Eukaryota > Metazoa > Chordata > Aves > Passeriformes > Picathartidae > Chaetops > Chaetops frenatus. Next base: position 73,577 of record VZTR01018934.1, read on the forward strand.
TTCTGCACCCTTTGCCAAAGCTTTTATGAATGAACAAACACAACTTACACAGGGAGTAAGCATCTTGAGGGTCCATGGTACAAATATATGTAAAGGTGGCTAGAAATGAGGCAGCCAGGTAAACAGGAGACATCCCTCTTCTAGGATGATCCAGGCCAGCTACACTCTACTGCTGGTTCTCTGCATGGGGCAGAAACTAAGGCACCTCCCTTCTCCTTAAAATCTTTGTCCTTATTAAATACAAATACTTGCTTGTAAAAGCATCTTTAATGTGCTATGTCTAAAGCATTTTTGATCTGGATGACACACCATCCATTAGATGAGACATTAGACCTGCCTAGACTTTGCTAGAATTTTTAGTGCTATAACTTTACTTTAGCATGAAAGTTCCTCCCTTGGAAGGGCTTGTTCTCATTCTTTGTGCATTACTGATGGCTTCAGCTCACTGGAGAACTGATCCAATCCACTGGAATCAGCTTTCAATGATGCAAAATGCAATCAAATCAAGGAACTGCCCTAGGATATCAGCTAAAGAATAGATTATAAAAAAAGGTTTCAAATTTTAATTTCAGTTCAGGGAAGTTTTTTTATAAGCATTTCTGTAGGTGCCCCTGCAGAAAACAGTTGATGTAAAATGATTACTACCAATCTTGACAACTTCCTACAAAAAAAGCCCACAATCAGACAAACCCCACAATGTTCTTTCACCATATGTAAAAACTGGAAACATCAGTACACTCTACAGATCTAACTCTGATATGCCTTGAATATTGTAGGAAGCCAAGTTATAACTCTCATCTTTAAAAGTAAATGTTCTAGAGGATTTGCCATTAAACATATACAATATACTGTTTCAGGTAAGTATGAGAAATGAATTTTCTTTTATAATTTTTTTAAAGCTTCTTTAATGTATATTTAGTAAGACATGAAAATATATGGCTGTGTGAGACTGCAACACCACTAATTTTATGAATTCTAACCAGAAATGCTAAGCATTTCTTCACTTAAAATGAAACAAATGAAAAAAACCCCCAACGTTCCCCATGGAACAATGATGTGAGCAAAGGTCTCTGCAAGTTCCCTTAACAATGGAACAAATCTTTATATTGGAAGACATAAGGATGATTGAATGGTTCCTCAGTAAAACATGAAAAAATATATGGGAGAAATATTTTAGAAGATGCCACACTAAATTAGGAGTTTCATGCCTGTGAAGAAAACCCAAGGAAAACCTATCTAGGGGATAGATTTTCACTTTATTACAGTAGAACAAATTATACATTCATTAAAAACAATGACTGTTTTGTAAAATGGGATTCCTTCTGCTGCATTTTTCTCTTAAAGGATCTGAACAGACCTAGTGCTAATATTAATGTCCTATACATAAAAATTAAAAATAAAATATATATGGTGCACAAGACTCCTTTTGCTTAAGTTATTTGATTGTACTCATAGAATCAGAACCAATCTATATTTTGACCATACAAATTAACTAAATACAAATACAAATTCAAATTCTTGAACATTTTCAGAAAGCTATACCTCATAGTACCAGTATAATAGCTAATTTAATATCTCAATTAGGCTTTTTTCCTGTTGATTTAAGTAGCAATTCTTATTATTGAAGAATTCATCAGAGAAAGAGCTTTTCGGGAATTTCCTCTTTAGGTGTTTTGCAACTAAACTAAACTATTCTGAAGTGGAGAATTTTTTTTAATATTATACAACTAAATAAAATTTTATACAATAAGCATCTCATTTTCATAAGAGAAATATTTAAATTATGCATTTATTAACCAATATTGTTCTATTTTTTAAATTACTGTCAAACTACATATGTCTGGTAACTCCCTTTGAAGTAAATGAGTAACATTTATTCTCAATAAGGCTTTCATTTTAACTAGGCACATTAGATATCATTAGTACAAATTCATTATAAATTATACTTCAGATTTCATAGAGAGTTATTTACCCAGCCCTTTTTTATATTTGAAAGTTAACTAAGATAATATTAGTTTTAGTAAATGCCCTGCAGTTACCCAGATTTTAATATGAAATTATTTTCCTTGTTTTCTATTATACTCACAAGGCACAAATAAAAAACCTAGGTTTATTTCAATACTATTAAATGAAGCTATATATTTATTTTCATTGTAATGATATATCTAAATTCATAAGTGTAATTTAAGATGATGCATTACAAAATACTATTTTGAATGTAACTAATTATTTTTAAAGTTACATGAGTTTTAAATTATTGCCCAATTATAAATAAGCCTAATGCTGGTTTATATGATCCATCTTTAAAAAGTGATTTCTGCTTTCAGCTTCATGTGCTACCGTTGCAGTACCCACATTTGGTACTCAGGGTAAATCTGGGGAACAGCTGACAGTTCACAGCATGGCTGTGGGTCCCAAGAAGAGCCAGTGGCACCTGGCTCTGCCATGGCACAGAGGGTGTTTCTGGGGCTGCAGTCACCCCTCTTGTGCTGCTGCTCCTCGGGAGCTGCCAACGTGTCCGGTCTGTGCTCCAGAGACCTTGGGCACCGAGTGCGAAAGTACAAAACCAAAGGAAAGAGCAAGACAGAGGGAGGAAGAAACCTCAGCCTCCCACCAACCACAGCATCAGGGTCTCACCCTGGTCAGGCAGCTGGGCCCGGGCAGCACCCACTCCCAGCCGTGCAGCACCGCTCCCAGCCGGGCAGCACTCGCTCCCAGCCGGGCAGCACCAGCTCCCAGCCGGGCAGCACCAGCTCCCAGCCGGGCAGCGTGCCCTTCTCCC
>VZTR01018934.1:76393-90590 GCA_013400775.1 Chaetops frenatus
CACCCACTCCCAGCCGGGCAGGGTGCCCTTCTCCCAGCCGGGCAGCACTCGCTCCCAGCCGGGCAGCACCCGCTCCCAGCCGGGCAGCACCCAATCCCCCGGGGCACCAGGCAGGCTTTGTTCCCACCTCCCTCCTCCCAGAGGAGCGGCACAGCCTCCCACCAGCACGCAGGGGCAGAGAAGGGCTGCAGGGATCCCAGAACCCCAAATGTCCGTGCCCTACTGAGAGCAGAGGGCTGCCAGCCACGGCTCCACAGCCTCCCTTCGCCCTCTCCTTGCCTGCACCCACTAAGTGGCTCTGCGAGGCNCCGGGCAGGCTGTGTTCCCGCCTCCCTCCGCCCAGAGGAGCGGCACAGCCTCCCACCAGCACGCAGGGGCAGAGGGAGAAGGGCTGCAGGGATCCCAGAACCCCAAATGTCCGTGCCCTACTGAGAGCAGAGGGCTGCCAGCCACGGCTCCACAGCCTCCCTTCGCCCTCTCCTTGCCTGCACCCACTAAGTGGCTCTGCGAGGCACTCGAGAAAGGCGGGCAAGAGTATGGAAAGTGCAGCCTCTGCATGGGCCACAGTTTGGGTTCAAGTGGCTCGGCCACAATTTGGGTCCAAGGAACTCAGCCCCCTTGTATAACACAAGGAGGTGTAACTGAGAAGAAATTGCCCGATTTTTTCTGTCAGAAAGATTTATGACTTTTTTTGCCATAGAAATGCCAGGGAAGAATAATATCACTGAAGCAGGAACAACAGAATAGATGTGCAACATGACCCTTATAATTAAATAAAGGATGCAAATGGCAAATCTAATGAGGGAAGAAGTATGTATATGATCACTTTATCCGTTATCTTTAAATATTAAATATTTCTTTTCCCCAATTACATTTAGATATTTTTCCTTTCCTGCCCACCCCAAATTAGATATGAAAGAGGAACCAGTGTCCAGGTAGGAAAGGAAGCCAGAACTCCAGCTGTGCCTGCAGCTAGAAAAGCAGTAGACAAAAGAATTCTTGTGCTCTTAAGAACGGCAAAACAGCACAAAGGACAAAATTACCTTTTTCCTTTTCCTCTTTTTTTCAATCTTTGTTTCAAATGGGCAAATCTCTTTAAAATGAATGTTCTCAAGCAACCACCAAACTCACAAGACTTGTTCTGTTCCTCTGTAAAGAGAAGAAAATATTTCGAAAAGCTCAATATGAAATCTTGGTCTGATTTTCAAAAGCTGTCAGCAGCCACAATTTCTGAGATCTGTAGGTGTTTAGCATTTAAGACCTCACTCAGCTTTGTTAGCTTAGTCATTACATTTTTTAAAAAGAATTCATAAATTAATACATTTAAAGAAATAAGTTTTAGAAATAAGGTGGAAATACATAATCAAATTTTTGTCGATTAACATTTTTCCTTCTGTTTCCATCAATATTGCAGAATTTCTTATCCATCCTTACTACAGACATGGTCAATTTATCATCTCATAAATCAGGACTGATTTGAATAGATCTTCCCACCAAAAATTAAGAATAACTGGTATGTGACTGGACAGGAAATTTAAAAACAACAAATAAGTTTCTATGTGAAATGAAATATAGAAGTTCCTAATGTTATGTCACTGTCACCTCATCTATGCTTTGTAGCCCTAGAAAATTTTCACTGTAAGAAGCTCATGTTATGAATTTTGGCTGCTAAGGGTGGTACACTTCAGTTCTTCTGGCATCTGTTGGGACTTGCCAAGCAGCCCTGAAATTACCTCCATGACAATAGAATACGCAGATTGATATCCACAACTGCAACTCAAAGTCTGGATGGTGTTACTTTCATAAGTCCTATTAGAGCCTCTAAATATCACACAAAAATTAGTTTTTATTTTCTCCTAGGCTAGTGTAATGGAAATAACTTGAAGTTCATCTCCTACACAAGCTCAAAAATTTTATTTTTTTTCATGAGAAATCACAATGTATCCAAAAAACTCTTGATCATAATGTTTCACTTCTACTTGCATCACTGCTATTTGGTATGCATAACCTTTCTATTAGCACTTTTGAAAAAAAACAGGGTTTTCTGTAACAGACTCTTATCCAATGGCAAAGGACTCTCCTCTTGGTGCCCTGAATTATCTCTGGGAAACCCACAACTGATAGCTGCCTCATTCATGGATTGTTGCCAACTCAGATGCTCACTGCACATCCTCACATGTGGAATCAAAATTATCTCTGGTGAGAAAGTATTAATATTGCTGTGAGCCTAAGTGTATATACTATTTCCATTAAATCACTTCCATTATTTTTTCACCACATCTCCTAGGCTGTGGCCCACTTTCAACATGGCTTCTTCATATGACCTGGAATGGTGACAGTGAAAGCTCATCCTCCTAAAAAAGCTCTTTTATTGTTATAAAAATTCCCTCTGCTTATGAATTATTTAGTGCTTCAGACTTTTTAATGTTGATTTTTTTTTCTAAAGGAAATTTAAGAGGTACCCAAAAGGAATCATTCAAAAAATAACAACTTGGCTAATCTAAAGTGCCAGGATAACATTAACCTTACTGTTACAAATTAACTTTATACACATTATAAAACATAACTATGAAAATAATGGAAAAAACTACTGTAAGATAAAGTAAAAGCAATACATAATTAATGCCATAATAAAAGAGCAATATGATGGAAAACTGTAATGGAACTAAATACAGCACTGTGAAATGCAGCCCATAAATGTGCATAAAATATGCATAAAGGTGCCACTGCTCTCAGCCTGGTCGCACAAAAGAGGATTTCATGCAGTGACTAATGGCTCACTTGTTCCAACCTGTAGCCTAGAAAAGTACTGAGAGACAGGAATTTTATTTGTCACTTGAACCATTGGTATTTACTGAAGGGAGAGAGAAGCACTAGGGAAGAAGTAAGGAAAGTAAAGGGGGGAGAGGGGCTGAAAGGAAGCTGAAAGAGCATACAAAGTATTGCAGTCAGCAGTAGAAAATTTTATTCTATCATCATTTATTCATACCATGGTAGTACCTAAGTACCATAATCAGGTTTCAATACCTTGTTGTGACAGGCTCTGGAAACATTTTGTTAAAGGTGGTACTACCATTTAATGTGCACTTTGGTGCATTTTGAGTGCCATACTAATTACTCTTCAGTGTACCAATCATCCACCAGAAAACACCAGGGAAATGTTATTTGGAATTGTTGCTCTTTGGCATTTTAGGATAATATGTAAGGGTAGTTAGGCATTTCTCTAGTAAATTAAATTTTTAATTATTTCCCAATATCATAAAAACATTATGAGAAATAGTAAAAACTATGTTTTTAATTATGGCCAATGTTCAGAATCAGGGCTGCACTGTATCCCAAACACACACTGAGCACTGTTTTCCCCAGACAAAGAAAGGACTCAGGTGCACATGCCAGGCTTGGATATCCTTTCACATACCGAGCATGAGACTAACAAGAGTAGGGTTTTACTTCAACAAGGAGAAGGAGAATTTCTAAGAGTCATTGCTAAATTTTCTGTGTTATGCTGGGCTTTTCAGCATTCAAATGATAATTCATGTTTTTTAACCTCTGTTTTTTAAGCTGCCTCCATCTTTCTTCTCTCTTTATTTGCCTATTGGCAAAAACAGATATCTGACTTCACACAAATAAAATTTTTCTGCACAGCTATCTGCCCAAATTATTTGAAGTCATGATCTTAAATAATTTGGAAAAATGATAGCTGTAGTGAAGAGCAATTTCTGTTTTATAGAGCTTCTGTTCCAAGCTAAGACTATGCTATACTGAATCATATATAACTGTTTTCTGGTTTAATCTATAGAAAATATTTATATTTGTCGTAGTCATAACATGACATATACCCAACCAACTCAACATACAAGCTGTGTGTTAGATACCTTTGCTGAAGCCACTGTATAAACAGAAACAGATTTTGTTTTAGGATGAATTACAGGAAAGTGGGCACTTGAAAAAATGTGGGCAGAAAAGCTTTCTTGAGCACTAGAGAAAGAAAGTCATATCATTGAAGAGGGTACAACACATTTCCTTCCTATTACTTCACAAATACACTACAGTACCATGAAAAAAAAAAAGTAATAACTTTAAAAATTGATTATATAATAATATGATAAAAAAAGAAAACTTGGTTTTGACTAGGATGAATTATGCTTCTCAGATCACTATGATTACTTGAAATGGTAAACAAAAGAATGGGATAAAGAAGCAGAAATGAATATGATATACTTATGACTTCTGAAAGCTTTTGATAAAATTCATCATAAGAGACTATTAAGGAAATTTAGCAACCGCAAGGTAAAAGGTAAATCCTTGTCAGTGATTAAATGCTGGCTAATAGGAAGGAAGAAAGGGGCAGGAATAAATAGCCCATTCTCAGTGTAGGAAAGATTAATAGTGGGATACTCTAGGGAACAGCAACAAGGCTAATATTGTTTAATATATTTAATTATGATGAGAAATGGGTCAAAATGCCCCTACAGTTCTAATCTTTCTGAACACACAGAAGGTTTGAAATCAGGATCTGGCACTCAATAGTTGAAGCTCTGAGTCCTTTAAATGAAGTGGTCAGAAGAAAAATGGGAGAAATTCAAGGCACCTGGTCCAGAAAAGCCATCAGTACATGAAATACAGTATACGAAAAGTCTGTATTTCAGCAGTGGTTGATATTTTTAAATATATGAAGTAAATCCCTTTAATCATTCAGGATGATACTCACTAAAGACAAGCTCTTCAAATTACTCTGCCTTCTTGCCCGAACCATTCTGTTGCAGTTCAGGACTCTTGTCAGGAGAAAAAAATTCTCTTCTGTTTCCCTTCTCTGAAAATACAAGTGCATTGCTCCTTCTTCAAAGGCATGTCTAAAATCCTGGTCCCCTCAGCACAGGGACAGGTATCTTAAACTCTTTCTCCTTCACTTTTTAGAGCAACAATCCTTTCAGGCTCTTTTGTTCATTCATTTATTTATTTAGGGCAAACCCACAGGCATACAAGAGGGACAGTGTGTGGATTTCTGTTTGGTTTGGGATTTGGTGGGGAAAACACATTCTTGCTTTTCTCTTTCTTTTCTCTAGTTTCTTTTCTTTTTTTTTTTCTAGTTTCTAGTTTTCTTTTATGTTCTTTTTATTCCTTTGTTAATAGGAAGTTAGTAAATCAACCATATATTTTAAATTAAGTCTAAGTCGTGAAATGCAGGGGACAGAATTCAGTGGTCTTGATAGGCTCCCCAGCTATGTGCTCTTGTTGCACTTACACACCTGGCAGCAAATTTACTAATATTGTCTTCTCTGTCTCTGCAAATTTCTGTAATTTTTGTCTGGATCTTCTACAACAGTTTGAGTTGCAGATTATATATAAGCAGTCTATGTTTTGCATGCTTTCTGGACCAACACCAAGAAGCATATACTATAACAGTTTATTAAAAACTGGATCTTATCTCTATTGATAATCTGAGAGGAGATGTAAGATATAGCAGAGGTGAATATTGGAAATCAGTGAGTTGTATAACAGGTCTCACTTAGCATGGATTTTGTGGAGAATCCTACTGCTATATGCTGCATGCTGGAACATATTCTACCCTAATACATAATATTTCAGAGATAAATGAAAAGAATGAAGTAAATATAATTATTTTCAGCTCAAGAAAGCTCACTGGCATTAGGAATTTAATTTGGCTGGCTGACTGGGAGGAATAAGGGAAAGCTGCAAGGCAGTACTGGGAAGCTTCATACCAAAAGCAAAAAGTCCCCTTTCCTGTGCAGTGCACAGGGCAGAAGTTGGAGGGGCTGTATGTGCCAGTACCTAAAAGCTGCAGAGAATGGGAGCAGATTTTAGTAGGTGAAACTGCTATTCATTTCTTTGCTTGTCTTTTTCAACCAGAGCTGAGAGAAAGATAATTAGGAAAAAGCAGGACTTGTATCCATAGCCATGGAGATCTATCCAGAAGAGGTACTAAAATATATTTGCTAAAGTATTTGCCTAAGCATTTTAGTTTTTAATATAGTATTCTACACAATAAAAGACCCCATCCCAGTTTAGCAATGCAAGTAAAATTTGCTGGAAATTCTGATGTTCTAGAGAGATCTGTGAGTGGATATACTGTGAGAACGTTTACGTGTGCTGAAGTGCACTGGTAAATAAAGGAAAGTTCTCTTCAAATACATACTAAAAGAGAGCAAGGAAGAGCAATAAGAGCAACTAAGTCTGCAAAGCTGCCTCTTTAGATTTTAGGATTACTGTCCTACAGAAGGAATTTAAAAGAGCATGTTAATCAACACACAACCAATTAAAATTGACAAGTGAAGAACTGAAACAGTTTTGAAAGGGATCCTGTTCAACACTAGGTTTGGGCATTCTGGAAAATTAAATGTAAGGAGACACCTGCAACCATGCAATTATTACAATAGTCTTTAGGACCAAGCTGGTTGCTTGATGATTACAAAATCCCTGTGCATAATGAGCCTTCTTGCTCAGCAAATCAATCACATACATATTTCAGAGAAAAACCTGCCTGTCTGGAAGTGAAAATAAGTTTTTATTGTTTTTTATGAATTCCTGTTACCTGTACAGGAACAAAACAGAAAAAAGCATTTGGGATGGTATTTGTTCTTTGTATTTGTCTCCTTCCTTCATGGGCCATTGGGAAGACAATTATTTTGAAACTCCTGCTAACACTTGCCCTGCTGCATCAAGCCTCTTCTAGCTGCCAAAAGCCAGAAAGGCTCTGATGCTAGAGAATATTCATGCTTGTGAACACTGAAACTGTGTACCTGCAATGGCATAGCATTCCTCTGGAGCTAGCAGGGTTAATTGTTCCCTGTGTCTCAGTTTATTCAGCATACCACACTGCCGTGCTCAGCTGGGGTGTTCACATCCAACATTGTTCTGTGCCATGGAAATACATAACTATCAGTGCCCTTAGCTAAGATAAAGAATTGGAGAGGGAGAAAAAGATGCACTGTATATACAGTCTACCTATTAACAAAATATCTTTCATTTGTTTGGCAAAATCCCAAGAAAAATGCAGCTCTCCGTTCTTGTTTTGGTACACGCTAAAACTTAATTCAGAGCAAATTAAATTGGTAATTTAAATCAGTTTGCTAATTTTTGCATTTGAGTAGGAAAAATTTGTTACACCATAAGCAAAAGGGCTACTTTACTTCAAAAGTATATTGCAATTACCCATAATGGTCCCCCATTTTATGAAATGAAAGACAAAGCATTAAGCTTTGTGTGTCATCATATTTAAGTCTGTTGGGAAACGACATACAAGCTTTCAACACCTTAGGAGAAATTAATTACATAAAATCTAACAGACCAAATGGTCAAGCATAAGGAGTAGCATCACTCGTATTGACGAGTTCCTGTATAGCAAAATTCTCCCATTACCTCTTTGTTCAGCTAACTGTGGTATGTAATTATAACAAACTCTCTTTAATGTCTTCATTGCATGACATCATTGCATGTTGAGCTGCTTGAGGTCTTTTACTAATTGGAAGTCACTGCTATGGATCTCATGTAGAGATGACATCACTTTTAAGTGAAGAAGATTGATGTAAAGCAATGGACTCATGCTGTTTTTCTAAATCTCTAATATTTCTGTCGATTTTAAATTGCTACTTAGATCAATTGATGCTTTCATCTATTATTAAGGATTAAATGGATTCTCTTCTGTCTGTTGATTATACTTGAAGCAAAATACAGGAGGTTCTCAGGAGAAGATTTGTTACTCAAAATCTCTTCATCATTAGTGATGTGTTAGTGAAAACTTCCCTTTTTTCAGCATTTAGTTCAGTGTTCTCTGTTCAGGTTCAAAATTCAGACATTGCTTAGAAAAATACTTTATTCGTTTTACAACTCAGTTATTCTTTTGAACAAAATCTGTGGTTCCTACTTCTTTGGAAACTTTGCATTTGCTGAAAATCCAGTGAAAACAATAATCTGTAAGGGTTATCCTTTTGATGGATCCATATCCATAGTAATAAAAGTTTATAAACAGAGTCTCTAAATTTTTGAAAAATTTAACATTTTTACAACTTCTTAAGCTACATCTTTAGATAGAATTGATAGCAAGAAAATGTTATGCCTTTACATGCATAGGAATACATAATCTCATTTCTGATTGCATGAAACAAGTTTTAAAAGGAAGGTTTTACAGAGTTTTGGTAGATTTGCATCTGGTCCTTCTTGAGTCAAAAGGCAATTTGGATATATTTTGGATGCAGCTCTCATGGTTACATTTCTTTATTTTGCTACATTCAGGCTTACCATCAAAAGAACCAACCTGGACTGAAACAGATTCCCTTTTAAGTTAATAAGAATCCATTGCATTACCCTGGGGAGCTGTTCTAGTGCCCAAGCACCCTGTGGGTGAAGAGGCTTCTCCTGATATCCAACCTAAACCTCCCCTGACTCAGCTTCAGGCCTTTCCCTCAGCTCCTGTCACTGTCACCACAGAGCAGAGATCAGTGCCTGCCCCTCCTCTTCCCCTCCTGAGGAAGGTGTAACTGCAGTGAGGTTTCTCCTCAGCCCCTCCAGCCTGAACAGACCCAGTGCCCTCAGCTGCTCCTCACACGGCTTCCCCTCAAGGCCCTTCACCATCTCCTTCCCCTAAGATATATTTAATATCTTAATATCAGGTACCTTCTAGGATCATAACTGGGGGAGGGGAGGTGGTAGAAACACACTGAATAATTGATTTTAGTTTGTTTTCATTGATTTCACCTTCTTTTCATTCTCATTTACAAAAAGAGATTATAAAAAAACAAAACAAAACAAAACAAAACAAAACAAAACAAAACAAAACAAAACAAAACAAAACAAAACAAAACAAAACAAAACAAAACAAAACAAAACAAAACAAAACAAAACAAAACAAAAACAAAAAAAAAAAAAAACAAACAAACAAGCAAAAAAAAAACAACCCACCCCTCATGCCTTGCCAACTATAAGAAATCCACCTGTGTCCCCATCCAGTCCTGCTGAGAGACCAGGACCAGCAGCTAATACACCTAAGTATTAAAAAATAAAGCACAGAAAAATTTTTTGGGAGGCCTGTATTTATCCTCCACACTTAAAAGCGGCCAGGTGATGAAGAAGAATACATCTTACCAGAAATGGGAACTGCTAGGAGCCCTGCAGATGTAATTCTGTACAGTTCCTGATAGCATGTACAGCTCTATAGATTCTTGTAAGCCAGGCAGAACCTCCTACAGCTTTTCCTGGAACAATGAGCTAAACAAATGTTACAGAGGAAGAAAACCTCAGAAAATTATTATTTTTTAGGGAAAAATGTAAATATAGCATTAATGTGCCTCGTATGATTTATTGCTACTTTGTATCTTTAGGATAACACAAGTCCATTTTGTTGTTCTACTTGATGACACATTTTTTCATGTATGGTTGAGCATAGAATAAACAGGCTCATAACTGTCAGCACATAAGTTACTGCCAATGCTGCCTTGGGGTCACATTAACTTATATACCTAATTTTTCTTTTTAAGGTTTTTGGGGTTTTTTATTTTTTTTAATTAATAGCTTTTCTTACATCTATACATTTAGCATTTTCTTGTTTAGCTGACATAGTATACTTTTGGGGTTTCCCCTGTGGGTGTCAGAGAAAAAGATTGATGAATTATAATTTGATGAAGGTAGTTATGGTAGCAAAAAGTGAGAAATAGAATATTTGCAAAATGCCAGAGGTGAAGGAATAAGATACACATGATTAAAGTTGCTATAAAATCAAAGCTGTCAAAGCAACAATAGCAGTAAAAGAGAAATATTCAAGCAATGTTGGCTTCCCCGGAACATCCAGTGGTGCCATGAAGCATATTATTTAGGCAAGTCTGTTAGGAATACAGGGGGATTGGATTGGTTGTTTTTCTCACTGACTACAACAAACATGTTGAACTATAAACATTGTTTGCTCCAGGAATTTTGTCCAGGACTACTGGGGATTGCAATTTCCTAATAGAACTCACAGTGCAAACATTTACAGCAGACTGTACAAGGACCAACTAAATGGAAGAAAGGTAAAGAACCCGGGGATCAGACCTGAGCAATAAAATTCAGCAGAAAAAACAGAGAGAAACAGGTTTAACAAAGGACTGAGGTAAGCAGGATGTAAAGGTTGTCTTTAATATACTTTTCATTGTGGTTAGATACAAGCATTTGGCATATTGGTGTCTGAGTCACCTGTCCTTCAAATAAGTGAGGGCAAAACAACTAGAAACCAACTTGTCTCTTAAGTATAATCCGAAATTTTTTTTTTGAAAATATACATTATTTTCTCTCTTGTAATACTATTTCCAAATTTGTTAACAAGTATTGAATGCCTTGATAGAAGTTTATTTTCACCTTTAAGTTCAGGAATGATAGGAGATTTTGTCCAAAACACATTATTTTTTTTAACTTAAGAAAACTGCCAAAAACCTAAATGAAGCTCTATGTGTGCAGACAAAATTCTATAGGCAACTCCAAGACTGGGGAATCTCAGGAGACACATGTTGCTGCATGTCAGCCAGCATCCCTCTGGCAGAAGGTGGGTAGGCGATGGGGAGACTGTTCCTACAGAGGATAAACTCATGTTTTTCCTATTTTCTATCTGCTATGAATAACTATTGAGAAAGAGCTGAGCTATATTTTATATATTGTCATCAGAAGAGGTCTAAAAGGAATAGCAAAAGAGGATAATGACTGCAAGAGGAAGCAAAGAAAAATATTAGAAATGAAATTATTAAATACAAGGGGTAGAAAGAAAAGCACAGGGAAAGCTGCTCTACAGTTACTTAAAGATGTTAGTGTGAAGCAGGGACTACAGAAGAGTAAAAGAGACATGTTTTCAGAAAGAGAGCACAGAAGTTGCTGAATGTTTCTTTCCTGTTTTAGTTCAGACACGAGCTTTATCTGCTAGCCCAGGGAAGCAACATATTTCTCACACAGAAAATCTCAAAAGGTGCAGGACGAAGCTGTAGAGCAGTAATGATGAACAGATTTGGTGCCCAGTGTCACACTTATTGTTGAAAGATCCATGCCTTATTGCTCCTTTGTGCCAGCCCAGATCTCTGCCCGTGCTAAAGCTGACTCTGTTGCCAATGGTTTTCAAGAAGGCTGTGAGAAAACTGACAAAAAATTTTCAGCAGAACCAGATGAGATTTTATGTGGCTCCAGCTTTTGTCATAAACCTGGAATTCAGACCAGGTTTGTCCAAAAATGTTTTCAGTGATCATACCAAATGTTCACCTGGGACTCTTTTTTCAGTGAAACACGTAACATATGGGCTTGTTTACGCAGAGACTGAGGAATGGGTTTAGTTGGACTCAGAGATTCAAAAGCAAAAATAAAAAATGCCAAACCAGGTCAAGTACAAAACCTGCAGCTGCATTCAGAACCGCATTAAGAAAGGACTCATACCAAGGAAAACAAAACAGAAATTTCCTTCCTCTGTGTCATTTTCTAAGAGATGTTGACAAGTACTGGAGACACATTTAAATGTAGATTTTACTGGTTTATTTCAACTTTTTCTCTCCATCTAACAGTGAAATAGAGGATGTCAGGTTCAGCCCTGGAATCAGCACAATTGTTCCATTGCCAGGTTAGTGGCTTACCTGTTTTCCCCTCAGTGAAGAAATTTCAGTGAGCCTTTTGTTTCCATAGTGATGGGATGTTATGGAAGCTGGAGGTTTCCCTACTTCAAGGAGAGATTGGATGCAATAGAGAAAGCCCTTATCTAATGACAGTGAAGGATCTTCAGGAAACTATCAGAACTTCTCCAGGAGTGAGAACCTTGCTTTTAATGTTGTCCTGCATCAAAGCTGAGATTTCAAAGCTGTCTAGAAATACCTAATCCTAATGGCAGATTGGGCACCAAAATTCTTAGGGTTCATTTTTCAGTTCATCTGAACAGAAAAATAAAAGATGCCAAATACTAAGTTTTTCGTGAAGACATATACATTTCATTGAGCAAGCATATTTGGCTTTGTATTGAATTAATTTTTTATGAACACAGCAAAGTTACATTCCTAAACACAAAGTAATAGCACTTTTGATATATGCTAGACTATTTATGTCCCCATCTGTTCAAAAGACACTGCCTGATCCTTTATTCCTTCAGGTTCTTTATTGTGTCCTCATTATGTATCCCTGACAATACTAGCTGAATTTGGACACTGAAATATTTCTCACATTTGATGCACTCCTCATGTTATGTGGCTTTTGCTTTCATTTTCCCTGAAGTCTTTAGCAGACATGGTGGCCATCTCATTCAAAGCAAGGTCTGAAACCAGCAAAAAAGCTTCAGGATCTGTTTGAAAACTAAGAAGCACTTATTGCTTATCTTTTTTATTCAAGCTCATTGAAAATTTATTCACTAGGCTGCAGTGATTTTAATCAGGAAAGTAAAACTAAACATCTCCTATGAACTAACTTTAGAAAGGACTAAAGCAAAATCAAATTTAATTAGTCTTGATTCCATCCAGTCACCAAATCTGAGCTGCTAGTTTTGTTATGTAGACTCTGAGACCAGGCAGCTCCTTAAAGGATTAGCATCTATCTGAAACAGCAAACCTGCCAGGGTTGAGGGGGAACAGACAGAACTATGCAACACCCAAATCCTTGGAAGGTATGAAGTTTATCTGATTTTGCATTTATAAATCCAAAGCTCTTTCCAGTTCACTGCAGACTAAAGGTTTTGAGTAAAACAATGTCTACAAGGCCTCTGGCCGCATTTGTGATGACCAAAAGCAAAGCTACAGACTCTTATTCCAGAATAGTCTCTCGATTTTTTACTTATTCAAATCCAACATCAAAGGGCAAGAGCTGAAGTAACAAGGATCTCAACTGAGACACAAGAAAATGCCTGGTGATCCAATTCTGCAAACATATTAATTATCTGTGTGTACAGGTGAAAGTTTGAAAAATATTATTCTAGAATCTACCACACACAGAGACTCTGAGCTCCTGTGCTTGCTATCCACAAATTCTCTCCTGTGTTTTACATATGGTCTTATCTATAGAAGCCAAAGAGATTTCTTATAAGAAAAAATGCTATATATGCCCTTAGATATTTGCAGCCACTTCTATGCCAAAAAAATACCATAGAAGAAAGAGAAATTAGCTGTGAAGGAAGCATGCCACAAATACTAGCTCCTGGTACCATAAAATTACAGCATCCATTCTCCACAGTAACAAAAGGGATACTTCAAAACTAAGACTGTAAATTTTGCTCTGTATTACAAAAAGTGTGTAAAATTGGAAAGCTACCCCACAATTCTAATGGAACACATTGTTTTAAATATGACAAGAAAATCACTTCAAAGACCCAAATCATACTTTGAATACTTATTCTGCAAAAGCAAGGGATGAATTTTAAAGTGGGATTTAATATTTCTCTTATAAAATATAATTTTCTCAATTACACTTGCAAATGTTTACACTTGCGAAGAAATGTAACTTTGTAGTCTTTTTCTGTACTATATGTCCTATTAAACTCTAATATCTGTTTTATCTTTCCAAGCAGAATCTTTTTGCTGTTCAAAGGGAGTAATCTCAGGATGAAAACTCTAGAAATGGAAATGAATTCAAACTGTGCATGACACTGGTTTCTACAAAACTGACCAGTTTTTCAATATCTGTAGGTCACTGTAGATCTGATATGATATTGTATGAAATTCCATCTGAAATAACAGGCTTTGGAATAAATTTATAGTGTTATTTCTTAGTACTTCCACAGTACTGGGGCTGTTCTTAGACAAAAAAGAGATCACAGCAGGAAAGAAATCTCCTTCCTTCACAAACTCACCTTCACCAGAAGCTCTTTACTAAAGAAAGACAGTCTGAGCATTTTACTCTTGTTTTATCTATCCCTAGTTCGATCTAAAAGTGTTCCTGCCTAGAAGCTGGAATGCAGTAACGATTATAACCTAGATCTAAAACTGAAAACCTGGCTTTTATATTCTAAGAGAAAACTTTGGGGGTTTTCCGCAGGCAGTCTTCTTTTGCTTTCATACATGCATTTAAGTTAAGAATGTCTGTGCAAGGAATACAAGTGCTCCTTTTGCAGGAGATACATAATCCTTGCATGTAACCTTTTTAAAGATCACACAGCAAAAAGAACAATTATTCCCTATAAATAAACATTCATAATTATTCTTAAAAATAGTAAGGAAATAAATTTTACCCTATTTTCCAGTGATTTTTTTTTTTTTTT
>VZTR01018936.1:22668-43118 GCA_013400775.1 Chaetops frenatus
GGATGTCGAAGAGGGCTTCAAACTTCCCACTCCTAAAAATGTAAGCTTCGCAAAGACGCCCCTAATGTTCAAGTGGCCACACGAAGTGCCCATCTTAAAATTAACCAATCCGTGGGCTCCTCACCTCTGCTGGAAACTGTGCCCCGGCAGAAGTAGAAAAACAAAGAACCCCCCCAGGAAGGAGAAAAAAAAGTTGTTGTCCTTTAAACCACAACAAGATGAAATATTAAATGCACAGCATATTTAGAACAAACAAAATAAATTTTATTGTCTCTTCTATCTTCCAGTATGATATTGAATTTTCCTTTTTTTTCCTTTTTTTTCTTATTTACACATAAAGTAAAACAGGAAAAGGCAGTTCTAATAGTTTTCCATTGTCTTTAAACTGAAATGGCAAAAGCTCCATTAAAAGCCATGCCTCCTTTCCCACCCCTTACTTTAGAATAAACATAAAATTTTCCTAAAATTGCTCAGAGATAACACCATGTGTTTCTGCAGCCTGCCTGGCAATGTGCCATCTCCAGCATAGCACTGTGCAAAGGTCTGCCTGGGTATTTGTCAGTCACTTCTTAGTGATTTATAACTGAGCTGAAGTCCTTCCTCTCCCTCTCCCCCATTCTCACTACTGCAGGAATTTGTGATGAATAGGATGGAAAATCCGCAGCATGCGTATTAGTTAACAGGAGGCTGTGACTACAGTTTAAATCTGAAAAGAAATTGAGAGGCCTCCAAGGAATTTAAGGGGTTTTAATTCATTTAAACTGGCCAGCCCTGCTTTAACTACTCTACAATTGTGAGCCTTTATCATCTAGGATATCTATTACACTCTTCTAAGCATGAGAAAATATACATATTTTTATTCTCTACAGCACAAATGATTAGCCTCCTTATTCACCTACATGTCAGGCCCTTTTGAGTTACAAAACCCATATCCACATAATTCAGCTGAAGTTTAAAAGCAGAAAATATCTATTTAGAGACCACGAGAAGTTTTTATGAAGGTACTGTGAAATATTCTGATTCTGTCTGACCAAAAAGCCAAAATTAAACATTTTTTACAGCAAGTCCTGTGACACTTGGACTGAGTTTAGTTTCATCCTCAGTGTTTTCCCTTCAGCCAAAGATGCTTCCAGGGGAAGGCTGTCTGCATATCTCTGGGAGGAGGAGCAGGTGGATCCAGTGGTGTGGATTGCCCACTCAGCTGCTCACAGGTTCATGTCCAAGAAGGTGCTGGTGTACACTGTGGCTCCCTCACAGCGAGGAGAGGGTGATGCTCTGTTTCTAGACCTCCCTTTCAGCAAGAGGAAAATCACTGGGATAAGGGCCAGGACATTCTCCTGACCCTCTGAGACCATATCATGGCACTGAAAGAGACAAAATGTAGCTTGGTGAACCTAAAACCAGGCATGTGTCATTCATTATATCTTATAAAATTTAACCTAGAATCAAGATAATAAAATACACAAACATGACTTAGAGCTTGAAGTCTTTCTAGGCATTTTATTTGTTGTGACACAGAAAGTAAAACTTGGCAAAGATGACAGACACAAAACACAAGTGAGAAAACTAAAGACTAGCACCAACTACTCTTTCAGGCTCATTTTTTACAGCCCTGTGTGTGAATGACAGGTTGTTTGCAGTTCTTTAGCAGCCTATACTCAAATGCCTCAGTGCAGAATTGAGGAAATTATTTTGGAAAGCCTTATGATGAAGTATAAAAAACTCAGAAAGTATAGTCCTGTACATATTTGACTAAGTGAATTTTAAACCCTCTCCACGGTTAAAAGAAATAAATATTTAAGGGTATTTCCAGGCTTTGGCAAGCCAAATTAGAGTCTCATCTCTGGAACATGAAGTAGTTTGGTCTGCTGTCATAACTGTAGTGTCACAGAGGACTGTTTCACTGCTTTCCAGGAGGAAGATCTGACTACAAATATCAAACCAAATCAATGCAGGCTGTCAGGATTGTGGGGTTCTGCATTAGTGATGGATTACCCCTGGCTGCTGGTATTCACAAGTGTATTTTTTCTTCAGGCTTGGCTGTTTTAGCTCTGTATTTCCAAATGCTATGGGGTATTTTATATCCCTTTGCAGCTTGCAGCAAGTCAAATAAATATCTTGGATTGGAGGTTGACCAAGTTCCTTGATTATCCTACAGTGAGGAAAGGAGCTTTCAAGCTATCTAATTTATCTAGTCTAAAGAACTTCTCACGTTTAGTATTTCTCTCACACTGGCAGTTGACCAAGTTCTCTAAACATGTCTTTGTAGGAAAAAAAATCCAAAAAGAAAATACGACTTATCTTCATTATGTCCAAGAAACTAAAATATTATTATTTTGCTAAGTATTAAAAAGGCTGAAGATCTATGAACAGCCCTAGCTCCAGAGCAGCTGCCGCTGGACATATAATATTAATGCATTTATGTCACTTCAGAGTGCCACTCTACCTCCACATTTCACTGTTGTGCTGAACTTCATAAATTTATCCGTGCAAACTTTGTTTCTTCACTGCTGGTATGAAGCCTCCAGTGTATGCAGTTATGGGCCAGGATCTCCAACCCATGTACATCTCATGCTGGAAAGCAGTGCCATAGAAAGGGAGCTGGAGGTCCTGGTCAGTGGCAAGTTGAACACGAGCCAGCAGTGCCCTGGCAGCCAGGAGGGCCAACCCTGTCCTGGGGGGCATCAGGGACAGCATCCCCAGCCAGGAAAGGGAGGGGATTGTCCCGCTCTGCTCTGCTCTGGGGCAGCCTCACACTGAGTGCAGTTTTAGCTGCCACAACATAAGAAAGAAATTATTAGGAAGCATCAAAGGGAAGCTACAAAAATGGTGAAGGGCCTTCAGGGGAAGCCATCTGAGAAGTGGCTGAGGTCACTTGGTCTGTTCAGCCTGGAGAATAGGAGACTGAGGGGAGGCCTCACTGCAGTTACAACTTCCTTGTGAGGGGAAGAGGAGAGGCAGTTACCAATCTCTTCACTCTTATGACCATTGACAGGACACGAAGGAATGGCCTGAAGCTGAGTCAGGGGGGGTTTAGTTTGGATATTAGGAAAACATTCTTCCCCCAGAGGGTGGTTGGGCACTGGAACAGGCTCCCCAGAGAAGAGGTCACAGCACCAAGCCTGACAGAGTTCAAGAGTTTGGATAATGCTCTTGGGCACATGGTGTGACTCTTGGGGTGTCCTCTGCAGGGTCAGGAGTTGGACTTGGATGATCCTTATATGTCCCTTCCAATTCAGGATATTCTATGATTCCACAATTCTATGTTTTAGCAACAATATCTATAGAAAAGATACATAATAATGATGTCCTATATAGGTCTGCTATCACAGATTTTCCCTATGGCTTTCCCTGTGAAAAAAACATAATATACAAAACAAAGTAACAAGAATATTGCAAAAATGAGAGAATAGGAAATCCTTTAACCACTTGATAGGAATGCGATGTCAAGAAACAGTTATACAGTGTCATCTGTTTGAAAAATATATTATCAGAGTTATCAGCTGGATGAAAAGTATAAAAATATTTAAGAATAGCAGTCAGTCTTCAAATGATTTATCTTTGTTTGTTTTGTCTTGCTGTATGCTATTGTAAATGATCCTGTCAAATCTGCAGAGAGGAATGTTTCTAAACCAGTTAACTGCTTACTCCAATCAATAGACTAAGTACTTTCTGCTGTATTTCTGAAAATGGACATCATAAGAAAATTCTAAATTACATGTGGTCATTCTGTTGCAAGGTAATTATCAAATTATGTGAATCCAACTGCAACTATTTGGGCATTAGAAAGGCAATAACAACTGTTTCATAGCAAAAGTTTGAAAGGGTCAGAACATTACAGCACTTCTGTGACTAATAATCACTCTTAGCTGGAGAGAAATTCCATTAAATCAGTGGTAAAATCATTGTAATAGAAAACATACATTTTCATTTGAATCAGTGTGAACATGATTAGGAGGCTCAAGTCAGTATTAGTTTATACTTACTTGCATGTCAAATCAGAGCATAAGATAATTACTTTCTTATGCTCTTTTGT
The DNA here is from genome assembly GCA_013400775.1 of Chaetops frenatus. Classification (NCBI taxonomy): domain Eukaryota; kingdom Metazoa; phylum Chordata; class Aves; order Passeriformes; family Picathartidae; genus Chaetops; species Chaetops frenatus. Next base: position 26,705 of record VZTR01018936.1, read on the forward strand.
GCATGTTTGCCTACACAGACAGTAAATTTTCTCTGCCTTCCCTTATAATAAATTCAACCTTGTTGTATTAAGTTCCCTGGGTAACAAAAATAGATTAGATATATTAGATCTATTCTCTCTGCAAGGCAACAAAAAAATTTCTAAAAATACCATCTTCCTGAACAACAGAAATGGAAATTTCTACCAGAACTTTTATGTGAAGTTGTTTATTTTTATTCCTTTTTTAAATGAAAATTTTGGCTTTTATAACAATGCTTCTTTTTCATTGAAAAAGCAAATTACAGAACCATAGAATAACAGAGGGACTGAAGTTGGAAGGTGCCTAGAGAGATGTCTAGTCTGAGCTCCTTGCTCAAAGTGAGTTCAATTGCAGCAGGTTGCTCTGAGCTGTGTCCAGCTGGGTTCTGAATATCTCCAAGCATGGAAACCCTACAACCTCTCTGCACAATATGTGCCACTGCTTGGTCTACTCTGCTGGAGAAAAACTTATTTGTGTTTACATGTAACTTCAGTTAATGCTCACAGCCTCTTCTTCTGTCCCTGGGCTACACTGGGAAGAGTATGGTTGTGTCTTTCTCAGGTATTTGCACACATTGATCTGACCCCCCTGAGCCTTCCATTCTCCAGGCTGAAAAACGCTTCTCCCCCAGCCTTTTCCCATAGACATATGATCTATCCCTTCATCCTTGTTGGCCTCCAGTAAGTCCATGGCTATCTTCTACCAAGGAGCCCAGAACAAGGTCCCTGGATCCTCGGCAGAGCTCTTCCCCACTTGGTTACCCACCAGTGTTTATTAGAGCTCTGTGAGAAACTATGTTTCCTTTGACTAGTCAACAAGTGCTATTCTAAGATATCTCTTTGCCCAAAAGCCTTGGTCAGAACTTACCACGGGCACAAATAAACTCCTATGGGCAGCCTGAAATATATAAAAATGAAACTGAAACTAAAATAACTGCTGCATGTAACCATGTCCATAAAAAAATAAAACCATTGGTGTTATATATCTTCTTCACATTTAATATACAAAGTGATTTGATGATAGGTTGTCCAAAAGTTTTGTGATGATAAAAAAAAACCCTCAATAACACTGGTGTAGCTCTACCTTTATTTTCTATTTAGGCCAGGAAAGTACTAATTTGCTAATAAGTTCCAATTAATAGCCAGAACTTGCATGTGACAATTATTATTGGGGCTATGCCTAAATCTCAGAGATCAAGTGTTAGATTAATCTCACCCATCTTTATAGGAGGCTGGACTTGCACCCAGGCTCCCTGTATAATCTGCGAAGGGAGAGATGGTGGCTGCATATTGCCCTCTAATAAAATAGATGAAATAAAAATTTAGGCATCAATAAGTCAGTCAGTATTAGAAAATAACTAATTTCTTGCTTAATGGACATAATATCTTATTTCTTCTGATGTAGGTTAATACATTTGGTAATGTTCACATTTAGGTAGACAGATGCCACTTCAAACATGGAAGTAAAATCCACACTTTAGGTGGATACATTCTCTCTACAGCCTTCAAAAATTGAAGATTCATAATGACTAAAAGAAACAGGTCAGTTGTAACTCTTGTAATGGGCTCCACTCATACCTGTAGCATTTAAGGTACCACTAACTAAAGAGTGTAGTAGCACCAAGAGCTCCTGTTATTCTGGGTATGCTCACAATAGACATTGTAAACAAAAAAATACACTCAGGTTTTTTGTCACACAACTGTATTTACATCAAGTCAGCAAAATAGGAATGTTTTCTGATTAACAGAATGACTTTCTTGTCCAAAACCAGGGTGACAGCAAAGAGGTACATTGATAAGATGGCAGAGAAAGGAGCGAGCAGATTCACTCCATATTTTTTTATACAGATACCTAAATTCTGCTTTCACTTTCCCTGTGAAACATATTGGGTTTTTGTGGCAAGGACTTCCTAGTGGGAGTGATGCAGGAGTGGTTTCTGTGAGAAGCTGCCAGAAGCTTCCCCTGTGTCCAATAGAGCCAATGCCAGCTGGCTGCAGGATGAACCCATCACTGGCCAGGGCAGACCCACCAGTGATGGTGATGGTATTTCTGGGATAGCACAAGAGGTGTTATTGTGCAGGAGCAATTTCAGCCAGAGACCAGAGGAGTGAAAGGGGAGAGACGAAAAGAAGAAAGCAAAGAAGAGATGGGGGAGGAGGTTTTCAAATGCTGGAGCAGAGATTTTTCTGCAGCCCCTGGTGCAGACCATGGTGAAGCAGCTGTGTCCCTGCAGCCCATGGAAGCCCAGGCATAGCAGAGTTCCACCTGCAGCCCAGGGAGGACCCCTCCATGCCAGAACAGCTGGATGCCCAAAGGAGACTCTGACCCTGTGGGAAGCCCATGCTGGAGCAGGCTCCTGGCAGGACCTGTGTACCCATGGAGAGAGAAGCCCACACTGGAGCAGGTGTGCTGGCAAGCTGGGGGGACCCACAGTGGAGCAGCCTGTTCCTGGTGGGCTGCAGTCCATGGAAGGGATCCACACTCTAGTAGTTCATGCAGAACCTGTGGGAAGGATTTTTGTTGGAGAAGTTCATGGAGAACTGTCTCCAGTGGGAAGAACATTGAAGCAGGGGAAGTGTGGGAGGAGTGGTCCCCCTGAGGAGGAAGAAGCAGTAGGGACAATGTGTGATGAACTGTCCACAACCCTCACTCTTCATCCACCTGAGCCACTGGCAGGAGGAGGTGGAGACTCATTAATAAGGTTGAACCTGGAAAGAAGTAGAGATGGGGGAAGGTGTTTTTTTAAGATTTGGCTTTACTTCTCATTATCCTACTCATGCTCATGATGGTAGTTGGTGAGTGATTTCTCCCTGTTTTTATTTCAACCCATTAATCTCTTTTTTTTATTTTCTCTCCTTTGTCCAGCTGCAGAGGGCAGTGTCAGAGTGGCTTGGTGGGTACCAGGGTCAATCCATCACACTTTGTTCCTCCCAATAAATTACCATTATGGTTTTTATCTTGATTGCATTCCTGCCAGCTCTTGAGATGAAGACATCACTAACTGAACAAGGGCTGAGTATTGCAAACAGTGATGCATAGACTGTGTAGTCTATGCTACAGACTTTTACATCAGACTTTTAATTTGATATTCTCTATGGTTTTGGTCAAAAGCACAGCTGGAAGCTCAGACGTAAATATCAAAGCATGATTTGAGAGGTTAGATATAGCAAAATCACTGGACCCATGGATTTATTCTGCTTTTTGGCAGAAAAAGATGAAATAGTTTTCTAAATAGTTCCAAGTAGGAATACAGAGACAACGTATTTGAGAAACAGTAAGAATAACATGTTATAAAGCAAGTAAATACTAAACAAGAGGCTGTGGAAGAAAGTAGCAGTTCACAGAAGAGAGCTGTAAAGAAATAAAATACATACTGTGCCACAGACAGGTGAGAAATTACCATAGTAGGATTGTGGGAAAAGCTTATGAGACAAACTTGGTTGTTAGTATTCTTTTGACTTTAATGAGAGTTATGTACAAAGGAGGCACAAAGATCTTAAGAACCTTCATAATGAAAAACAACACAGGTGGAAGAGCAGTTCCCAAAATGGGGGCCAACATTCTTTGCACTGTGTGTTGCCCCTGGGATGTGATGCAAGGTCCTGAGTCAGGAGGCATTGGCACAAAGGGTCTTTCCCAGGTAAAAATCTCTGGCTCATGTCTGGGCAGTCGTCTGCTTCTGGAATCCTGGCATATCTGGTAGCAGATGTTCACCAAAATCTCCTGCAAAAAAAGTGTTTGTCCCAATCTTACAGAGATTTTCTGTGAAAAGATTTTCTGAATGTAATTTTTTGCCTAAAAACATCCAATCTCTACTTAACTTATTCCAGTGTTTTCACCAGCAGCAGCCATATATATTTTTCTCTGTAGTATCCCATGTTTCCTGCAATAAGGGATCATTTTTAACCCCTTTATTTAAGAACCCATCACCATGTCCTCATTCAAAGCCTGATAAAGCACTGCTTCTCTTTAAATGCACGGAAATTAATTTAAGAGTGAGAAAAGAAAATCCTCAAACCCAACATTTCTAGCCCTAACATTTTCCACTGGCTCCAATCCCCCGTGTATGAGTCAGAGATTAGAGGCAGGGAACACCTTTATTTGGGTATTGTCTTAGGTAAGGATACTGTCAGCAATAAATAACTCGGAGGCAATAATATTAAGAGATTACTTTTGCACCTGTCCATCTTCTATATTGCATAATGTTGACAGCCTCTCTTCTCTTCAACAGTGGTCTCCTGGACTTTGTATATGGTTGGGATTTTTTTCCACTGTTAGAGAATGGTTATCCACTTTTTGTTTCTAGCTGAGCCTTAGTATGGTTTCTTTAATTTAAATCAAATGTTCATGCTGCTTTTTTCAACACAATTAAAAACTAGCTTCTGATAGAAAAATAACATTAGAATGAATTAATTGTTGGTACTAGTTTGATACCAGATACAAAGAATCTGTTTTTAATTAAGTGTCCCTCTGGTGCAAATGCTCTGTTATAGAAATGACAACTCAGCATGCATATGAATACTGCATTATAACTTCGATGTCATGTTTGCATAGTTTACTGTTTTATAAAATGTATTGCTGTTCTCTGCCCTACTGGAATTGAATTAAATGATGAAACTCAAGCTGGCACAGAAATAATGGTCTGAGGATGTATACAACATTAGACTCTTCCCACTCCTCCTAATAACAAAGAAACTGAACTCTCATCTGGTTTGATTTTTTGGAGGAAGTGGTACAGTTTAGAGAAGTCAGGAGGGGTGCTTTCATGCGCTTTAATGCTTGCATTGCAAGATGATATAAAACTCTGAAATAACTTTTGCCTGGCTGGAGGAACATTCAGAGAAAGTGCTTCAAACATAACAAACAAGAGCTCTCTTCTTTTGAAATTTTTTTTTGAAAAAATTATACTACAGCACTGTCAGTGCAGCTGTGACAGTATAGTTCAGGACACAATACAGTAGAAATACATCTCTCCTTCAAAACTTGGAATGAGCTCTTGAGATCAGTAAAGCCCCAAGAGATGTTTTACAGCTGCAAGACTTTAAGTTGGGGTGTCCCAGCTATTTCAAGTTAGGAGGGTTTTCTGCTTACCTGATGTCTTCCCTCATTTCTCCTAGCTTGCAAGTTCTGCTTTTCTTTTAATCAGCTTCTGCACATGAAATGCTTCTTGAACTTCTCAATCGAGTTTATCGGATTCTTGCTCTGATATAGGCAAGGAGAGAAGACTTAGTTGAAAACGGATTGTTTCATGTGTGACTATGTGATGCTTAATGGTCATTTCTGAGGTATTTACTAGTGACTGAAGAGTTTCATTTATCTGACTAGGCTTTTGGAATCTCAGTGTTTTGAAGTTACTGTGAAATAATAAAATAATGGTTCTTAATATGCACGAAGATTTTTTTCTATTTTGTCTTAGAACACGTAGTTATAATTTCCTTGGAAGGAGTTAGGCTATATTTTAAATGATGTAAAGATAACCAAGGGTGCATGTCAATTTCAATTGCCTAGAAAAGCTGTATGACTTGCCAGAAGTTGTGTTGCTGCTAAATAAAGCATTTCTCTATATCACTGATCATTTTGTGGTTGACTAAATTGAATTTAACTTACCAGTCATCTGTGTAGGAAACTTATTAAAACGTGTGAAAGATAAAACTGTCACAGAGATTTTTTCCCTCTTTTTTCTTTTTTCCAGTTAAATGCATCATGTTTGATGAAACTGACTCCTTTCTTTCTTGGGGAAAAAAGAGTGAAAGAATCCCAGGGAGAAGAAATGTCCTTGGCATTTCTTTAGAAGGCTGTTCTGTGTTTTCATTGTCAGAATGAATGCCTACAGGCCCTGGTGAGCAACCCACAAATTGATGCTCAGCCATCCCCGGAAAAGTTGTCTGTCTTCAGTTTCAGGTGAAAGCCTGTGTCTCTAGGCCACACTTCATCCCATCAACACCTTAGTGCTTACTAATACCTTAGAGTATTAGTAAAAACAGAGAGTATCTAAGATGTACCAGCTGACTTTCAGGACAAAAACCTGTCATCCCTACATATTTGCAACACTCACAATCTAATCTGCCACACTGAAACCATGCATGGAGAAGGTTAAAATCAAAAAAAGGATAAAGGAAACCAACACTAATAAGACTGAGATCCTTAGTCACTGTTTTTGTCTTAAAGTTGTGGAGGTTACTATGAGATGTCACATGACCCTATCAGAGACTGATGTATATAGTGCACAGCATAAATAGCTTTTGTCAACTTACTCATTCTCTGTTGACCATAAAGAAAGTTGAGATAACTGCCTTAGAAAAAATACCTAACTTTTCTCTGGTGAGACAAACTCATACAGTATAATGAACAAAAATTGAAGGGAAGAGAGATATTGAAAAAATATTAAAAAAAAAAAAAGTAAAGGAAGGGAAAAGAAGGTAGTGTGAAGGAAGGTGATGGGAAATCAATCAAACAAACAAAAAAAACAAAACCAAAAACCAACCCAAACAAACCAGGAGGAGGAAGTATAAGAGATTAAAAAAGGATGTAGAACATATGAAAAAATGCAATAATTAACCACATGAAAACAAAAGAGGAAAAAACTTAGCTGATATCTCTGCATATTAAGTCCAAAATTCTACAGTTTCAGAAGTTTTCAGTTTGAAAAGACCCAGCTGCATTTCATGATACTTCAATTTTCCATTATATTTCTCAGGCAAAGGTCTATGGAGAATTGCCTGTAATGTCAGTCATTAAGTGCATTATCACTCAAGATCGAGGTGAAGGTGGATGGAAACATCCACTGATATTAGAAACAAGGTAGGGCACATTTGCACTGCAGAGTTATTGTTTGGATGCTTCCAAACTACAGCAGCAATCTATGTGCTACCATGACTAGATGTTTGGCAAGAAACAGAAGAGGAGTACATGCAATAAACATATCATAGAAGTTTTGAGACTGTTTGATACAACACAGGTGAGTGATACACTGTAGGCACAGATTAGGCTTCCACTTGGATAAATAAAATAAAATAGTTTTGTTAACAGATTAAATGTTTACAGAAAGTAAAGCACCTGATAGGAGCAATAAACTGAGTCATAGGTTTCTTAGGTTTTTTTCCTATTGAAAGAAAGGTTCTACTTCTATATAAATGTAAGCAACCACAGTTTTCACTCAAGAAACAATACAAAAAAATGCTAAAAAATGCCTTACATTTAATCCAAATGGACAATCATTTGCAAGTACCCACATCAAAGTTGAAGACAACTTAATTTAGGCTATTCATGACATATACTATTACTGTTCTTTCATGTTTTTTCATGGAGTTGTTCTGACTTCCTATTTTTGGGTCTTTTATCATTGCAAATATCTATAAATAAGGTTAATAATAGAACCATAAAATGTACAAAATAGGTTTAGACAATGGTACTTTGAAGTTATCTGTAGCCTGTTCATGTCCTGCATATTTTCTTTATGGAGATTGTACTGCTTTTAGGATATTAGTTTCTCCTGGATGTCATTCTTCATTATATATTTTTTTACATGATTTGCAGGTTGGCTCCTGAAAAAAAAGAATTGCTAAACCATAAATGAGGAAAGATTTCCTTATGTTTTAAATTCTGCTTGGTCACAATAGTTGTTACTAATGTTAAATATTATTCAGAAAAGCATGTCACCATATCCTTACATATGGAAAAGAGTAATCAATGAAAAAAGAAATTAATAGCTGAGAATCAGGGACATATTAATGACTTACAGTTACTGGAACAAAGCTGAAAATGTAAAAGCTTTTAGAGTCACCATAGCAGCCTTGATGTCTCATGCAGCTATGGCAGCAGATTTTCTGGCTTGCTTGCAAATTAAGCAGATTTACAGATTGGTTCATCTTCCTTAATTTGAATGTTAAAAGTTGCTTAAATTCAGCTTAGACTCTCTAGGGGCCATATCTAGTCAATGAGAGAAACAAGCAATTAGTTTAATCTTAAAGTGGTTGTATTAAGATAGGCCTCATGAATTGTTTTCTGAAGTTACATGCTTTCTTCTATTGATCTTAAAGGAGACCACAGTGACTGACTTCTAAAATGAGGAACCTTAGATTACAGAAGATGAATTCCAATCTGGGTACTTTGCTACAAATCAATTGGTATTTAAGTCTGTGGGTTTTATTAGGAAAAAAAGGGCTTACAACATAGTTTTTTAAATAATTGTATTTTTTTATACTGCATGTTTAGAATTTATATATGTAACTTCAGTAACAGAATATTTTTATTTAGATATCCCTTGTATTCTGGTAAGTAACAAAAGACAGCAGAGATAAGAAATGCAAAAAACCTTTCAAAACTAGCTTGAAGCTTATTATTATTTATCATTCTCTGCATGATAAAATTAGCCTGTTTTAGTTTAAGATTGCTTAATAGTGCCACCAGAGAGAAAGGTACAAAATACCAATGCCTGCTAGTTAAACAACAAATCTTCTTCTAGGAAGTCTTGAATTCACCTAATGATTGGCAAAGGTTTTTTAGTCTCAAAAATATATTTGTATATTTCAGATACAATTGTGGGTAGACTGGTGTTATATATTCTTTTTGTCTTGTAATGTTTGTCTCCTCTTTAAAAGATTCTTCTTGAGAATCTCAGAGACAATATTCTCTCCTTTAATTCCAGTTACAAGAAACTTCATTTTGATAGCCAGATATTAAGTCACAGATTATTGATTAGCAATGCCAATACACTTGCATATTCTGTCTTAGTTTTCTTTCTGTTTCTTAAGAAAATGTGGCTTGCATAAAAATCCTTGACTTTCCTAAATAGAAATCCAGATAAGTATAATATGTGACATTTCCACAGGTGTGAACAATTTGATTTCTCTATACAAAAACATCTAGCATACAAATGAGCATGAAAATTTGAAAGCATCAACACTTATTCCTTTTATAGCTGTGAAATTATTTAAAGACAATAATCATTAAAGGATTTGAACAAATTTAAAGAAGTAAGATATGTTTTTAATAAATCCATGGTCTCCTCTTTTACAGCAGTGAGTAGAAGGGGAAAATACTTTCACTTAAACGAAGTCTGACAATATTCTTCCATATATGCATTAGTGAAACTCTAGTTCTTAGTTTGAAACTGTAGCAAGGAGCTCCACACAACTTTCCACACTACTCAGTTTCTCTCTTGTTTTTCAGGATTACTGGGATAAAGAAAGGAAACATGATCTTTCTTTATTAGTAAATCATCCTTCACGAGGTAGGACAACCACCTGTCCAAGCAGGCCGTAGTCTTCTTCCAGAGTTGTGCCATTTCCATTCTGGTATTTGAAACCAGGGTTTTAATTGATGCTGACAGCATGCTACATACCTATTCACCAGCATAGCTGGAAAAAACTCTCACAGGCTGCTGATAGCTTGAAAATTTGCAGAATAATTGTGCCTGGGTGTTATCATCCAGTCCTTTCCACAGCCAACACGTGCTGTATTTCTGATCTTTGCTGGCAGTAAAGTTTTGTTAAGAAATAGTGAACAAGACAAATAGAAGAGATTGTGGAACTGGAAAAGTAACAGAAAGACAATCGAATCAGATTTCAGTGGCTCAGCAATCAGTTTATATAAGGCCATACTCTGAGATATGTGGTAAAGATGATAGGTGAACACTCAGAATCGGAGAGGAAAACAGAAACTCACATTTCATATGTTTAATGACTGATTGAGGTATTAGTTTAGTTTTAACAACATTCATGTGAGCAAACACATTGCCAGTTCATTTCAGATACATATTTAATGATTACTTATTTTCTTATGCTACATTAGAATATCAGTTTAGGCATTTGTTTTTGTTGGAATGAACTTGTCTAAACAGCAAGGCAAAAATACTAGCAAATATGAAGTGTGATGGTCAAGTGTAGCTGATGAATACACTGAATAAGTACTCTGTTACTTTAAAAAGGATTGTGGTTTTTATATTTATTATCTTGATATACTAAATCTTTTCTTAGCTATATATCCATGTTCTGTACCTTTCACCACCCTACTATCAGAAATTGCTGACACAGAAGGAACACTTCACAAGATCTGGCAACAGGTAAATAAACACTGCATAAATAAAAGAATACAATGACATTTTGTTTCCAACATTAAACTAGTGAGATGCTTGGATTTTTCTTATAATTTCTGGTAACAGTAGCTGTAAGTGATTTCACTATATTTTCCTGGAGCACTAGTCATAGGCAATGTTGGTGTTAAGCTATGCAACGTACAGAGAACAGGAATACAATTCCCACCTCAGAGCTCACTCTCTAGTTGTAAGGAAAGACTGAGCAGAGGGATGGAGTCATATGGGAACAATGAGGTAGAAGTGAGAAAATCTGCAGTATAAACAATGTCAAGTTTACTGTTTAGTTTTCTTTATGCATTATGGTAAAAGAGAGTTCCTACAGATAATTTAAAATATGATTGCATGTGCAGCTGTTTACTTCAGAAACACTTCTCAAAATGATTTGATTTCAGCTGCCTGCTGCTTATGTTGCAAGTGATGCAGAATGACACAATGTGAATCTTATTTGAACAGACTTTAGAAATATGTGGGATTATAGCCTTCAAAAATAAACCCTTCAGAAAAAAAAACATATTTGTAATAAACCTGAACAGATAATCATATATTGTAGTAAGAATAAATAAATAAATAAACAAACCAAAGAAAAAAATAATGCGTGTAAGGAAACATGTAACCTGTCACTCTGACTCATATGAGAAGCCAGTTTATATTATGCACCTAAAAATTATATATATACTATATAGTTGAAGAACACAAACTATTTTATTATACTAGAGCTCATCTGCACAGGATTTGCCACACTAGTTGAACTGTTCCTGTATTGTTTCCTCAAATTTCTTACTTCCCTTTCTGTAATTGTTTCAGAAAGTGACAGAGAGAAGAGTAAAATATCTTTGAAAAACGAAGTGAAGTTATTCTCATAACACCACCATTGGATAGGCAATTACTATCAGATATTGCTGATTTTAGCTAACTTTAAGGTTGACGTTGAGCTTGGGTTTGCATCTGTCTCATCATAAAATAATCTTTGAACATTTTTGCAGATACTTTGATTTCTTCCCAGAAGAGCAGTTTGTTACTCTAAGAGAATGTTGGTTGTAATAATGGAGAAATAAACAAAACTGTTGACTTGGAAGCATCAGTGGAAAGCAATTACTCTTTTCAATAGCATTATATCTTATTAAAAACACTAAAGGTTTTGTATCAAAAGAATAAAGTATACTGGGGTTTTAGTCATTAATTTGCTGAAACTAAGCCTATTGTATTTCCTTTGGGTCATTTGTATCACGGGATTACCATTAAATTATAGACATTATGCCACCACCAAGACTATTTATTCAGACCAGCGTGAGTTGGTGGAGTCTCTCAGACTCCTAAAATATCACGTTGCTGAAGCACCCATGTTCCATTCATGCCGATCCAGGTGCGATCGCCCGTTCAGTGCCGCATGCCCAGCCCAGCAGACGCACGCTCTGCTGCGGACCGAGGAGGGCTCTGCGCCATTGGGTGGCTGCTTCCCTCTCTGCAGCTCCGCCACACCATCGAGGTGCCAGGAAGCGCATCCCTGCTCCCCTTCCCAGCGCAACACCCGGCTCCGGTGACTCCTCCTATTCCTTGTGAGAAGAGCTGCCTATCTGATTTTGGAGCTCTGGCAAAAAGCCTGAGCTCATTGATTACAGATCACTGTTAATAAAGAGCATTTGTAATGCAGCAGTGGTGATACAATCTCCACACGCCAGTTCATGATGGCCCTTCAGTCCCCACAATTAAGTCGTCCAGCAGGCATGCCCCCTGGTACAGCTGCTCTGTCAATCTCATTTTGTACTACAAATGATCTTAGACCCAGTGTTTGACATGGGGTTTTAACACCAAAGAAGGCAATTCTGCAACTTCAAATGAGCCTAATTGGTTGTGCGCTCAGGCGTTCACTCAAGCTGCTTCAGTCCATCAGAGAGAGATTTCCAACTAATTGAACAGCTCAGAAGGAAAAGAACCAGGGAAATCACAATGCACTGGGCTGCTTGAGAGGTTTTTTCATGATAGAAAACCTTCAAAATAAAATTTTTGAAAGAGGTTTCGTTGGTACAGAAGCTCTTAATGAGGTATGACCTAAAAATTGGTACCTATTATAGCACAATCTACGGGTAAAGGTAATTTTTATTTTTATATCTAAAAATGTGCATTTCAGATTGTGAAATTCTGTTCTTTAGACTGGAAAGCTTTTCTCAGAGTGTGCAACAATTACGCGGTGATGGGCAGATACAGTATATTTCTTACCTGAGCAATGCCACTCAAGAAACTCTTGCTGCTAAAGTGCGTAAAGTTATTCATGTGTACAAGTGTTGGGACTGGGCTGGGTGAGATTCTGATCACGTAAATATTTGCCTTTCGTCTTTCATCTTTTTTTTTCTTTTTCTTTAGCACAGCTGTATTTAAATTTACATGTTTACTCTAGGAAATTATGAATCACATTTCTCTCCTGAATTGCACCCTTTTTACCTCTTGTTTTCACTCTACTTATTTAAATAACTTTCTTTCAAAGGTCAATTCAAAGATTTTGCCCTACTGTTTACATTCTGTATGTCTAATAATTTCATATCTATTCCATGAGTGACTCAAAAATATAATTTATGTAATATTTGTATTCGACATCAAAGGTAGTAGTTCACATCTGAACTGATGAGAACTCAGTATCTAATTTTTACTAAAAAAGAAATGTAGAACAGACTAAATAATATATATTTGTTTCCTTTCTGTTTAAAATAGGAAGAAATCGAAGATCTTTGCTTCAGTGAAAGTGAGCATAGAACTTCATTATCAAAATGATGGTGTGTTCTGGTGAGGAACTGATTAACCTGGTCTAATAAAGGTCTTCAGAAGCTCTTTAATTCTAAGTATGTAAGTCCTCTGATTTCAAATACCAAGTTGCCTTTGTTGCTATTTGAATTGTGGTGGTATGGAAGAGCTGAGCCCACCCGTAAGTCCTTGTTGAATGGCATGTACACTTTAGTCAGTGCTAACCTCCCTAAGTATACAAATCGGAAAGTAAAAGAAACAGGTCTGTACATCTACATGTATATATACACACATAGATACAAAATAGAAATTAATTGTTCTAGCTTGTGGAAAATTCCAGAGGGTCTAAGGCATACACCTGTACTTGACTGTTTTTCAGCAATATTTACACAATTGGATTCTAAAATAACTATACATCTCAGTAAAATAAGACCTCATTTGACTACAGGAAATGCCAAACTCCAAGAAGTCAATGGGAGTGGTTTTTGTTCCAACACCAGGTAATTATAGCAGCACTTATATATTTTTGTCACCTTTAAAGCCCAGTGACAGTGAAAGAAAACCCAAAGTAGTAAACAGTTTCAGCTGCAGTCTTGTCAACACATATATCCTAACATTTTACAGACATCTATCCAACAGCAACACTCTTATTTGACTTCAGTGGGAGCAGATTCAAATGCTCCAGTTTCATGATCAAAGATTAAGTTCTTTCACTTGAAATGAACAGTGAAAAATAATATCTGCATGTTTCTAATGTTCTTTTCCCAATCACCTGAGGTGTTTAATTGCTCTGGTGTTGAATCATCACTCAGAATTTTAAAATTCAAGCAAATGTAAGAGGATATAATCATAACATGGTTACTTAAGTAAAATATCCTTTTATTTCAGGAAGAGTCACTAAATTAAATTAAAACATGGTGATGCTTATCTCTCTGTGGATTCTTTTCATTGTGAACTATACCCCAAAAATATTTATGTGTAAAATCTGAAGGACCATACTATACATATGATATCGAATGCACTTGTAATACTATAGTAAAGACAGTAATTGTTAAGTGCCTTCTAGGTCCCCTAACAGTGGGGTGGAGCTGTAGCTACAGGGGATCCTTGTTGCTGAGCTCAGCAGACAAGCTGCTCCTGTGATTCCAGATGTTTCTCTTTTTCTTTTTTTGGGGGGTGGGGGGGAAGGAGGTGATGGGAGGGCAGGGGACCTCCCAGGATCAGAATGCCAGCTTTTCTGAGGTAGAGAATCCTCCCTGTGACACTGGAAACTCAGCAGTCCTAACCCTATAGCTCTGCAAAAAATTCAGTTGGACCCTTAAGGGCAGACGGGCTAAACAGATCCATGTTGACAACTTCCCTAGACAATTGCATGGCCAAAAACCTCGTGTTTAATTTGTATGCACATACACACATACACACAGGATATTCCTAAACCAAGAGGGGGAAAAAAAGTGCCCCAAAAGAAGCTGAAAATCTCAGCGGAGAAACAGCTGCACTGATTTGTGCTGTGAACTGGCTAAATCAGCCTTTAAACCAATCCCTAATTAATCTGTGCACACAGTGTAACCAACAAAGAATGGCAACAGCCAGAAGAATGGGCCGTGTTGAGAGGGATTAGTGCCTAGCAGAAAGGGTGGCTGAGAGAGAGCCTGATGATAGCTAATTGTTGCCAGGAGGACAAAAATAATGGGCAGTCTGCAAGAGAAAGAGAAAAGAGAGGGCTGGTGGAAGTAGTCATCAGGTGTTTGCAGTGATGAAGTTCATTGCCCCAGCTGTTTATTCTGGTGTTGAGCCTTAATGCCCATTTGGAAGGGGCACAGCAAGAAGCCTCGTTAAAATAATAAGACTTGAGTGTGTAATGTATTGATGGAGTCAGAAGTCCATGCAAGTGTCTCTTTCACAGGAGTCGTTTGGTGTGGCATGTAGGGTTCAGTCACTGAGCGTGGACAAAGATGGACAGCCTGATATTTTCACACAACAGCTCCTGCAGACACTTGTTTGTACTTAATACAGCTTCTCCTTATGGCAACTGTTTAAGTGGATGATGTCTGAAGAGATTTCTGCCCTTTACAATGTGTTCATTCTGTTAAGATCCTGTTTTTCATCTAGGAACTATGGCACAGTATTACTAACCCACGAGAAACCTGGAAGTAACTCCACACCGCTGTGAGCCCTCCTTGCTAGAAGTGCAAACAGTCTAAACATAGTTTTGCAGTTCCATTTCTTATAATACAAACAATTATGTTTAATATTTGATAAATACACAGCATAAGACATTAGACCGCCCTTGTGGTTTCTCACTTGTGAATGTCTTACTACACTCTCTGCTAGCTCTTGGAGCTGTGTAAATTTGCCAGCAAGAAAATCAAGCCCCCGATATTGAGAGTTAGGCATTGAAAACCAATGATCTGCAAAATCCTGATTCTCTGCTCTCATAAATATTTTCATTGTTTTGCTTGACATATCCACTATGTCAGGACTAGCTTAAACTGGTTAATTGGGAACTGTTGACCAGTGCTTTCTGGAGAAATGAGCTGCAATTCTGAAACAAGCCAAAATATTTTCTGTGACTAGAAAGTCATCCCACTTAGGAAAAGATATGGGAATGCTGTGCATAATGTAGACAAGCCATAGAAGCGTGTTTATGCATATAAGGATATATGAATGTTTTATCCACAATAAATGTCATCAGTGACTGATAACAGGCAAGGGAAACTATCAGATATTTAAGAATTAATGCTTACAAAATAAAAGAAAAGAAAGAAAATCCTGCTCTTCATATAGTTCAGTAAGAGATAAGGGTAGAACAGCTATCAAATACCATGCAAAAGCTACTATCAATTCACAAGATTGCTGACCCAAATCTAGCATAAATAGGAAATTTGAATCAACACAACTTGGAAGCTCACATCTACCATAAATCAAAGTTAATTCATTGATTTCTTGGTCATGATTTTTGATTTGTAGGAAACATATACTGTCCTGATATGAAAGGAGATAGTGTACTTTAAGTATTCAAGCTGACAAGTCTTCTGATCAAAGCTATGGAAAAGCTCATATTATGCATAGTCAAATAGCAAATTAAAGGCCATTTACATAATCAATGTCAGCTGATGCAGATAAATATATTATCATATACAATGTAAGGGGTCAGTACCACATTATGTTCTGGTTAAAAATAATTTAATTAAAAGTATCATGGACTTCATATGAAAGAAATTAAACTGATCTGCATCAAAATGGGGCAAAAACTCTTTTTAGTTCCTGGCAGGTCCTATTCATGATATATGCTCACTTTCTATTGTGATGTAGTAGAAAATCTAAAATATAAGATCATGACTTAGGAAATTATGATAAAAAGATTGACAATAAAACTATGAGGAAAAAATTGCCTAACAATAAACCTCTTTTGCATGGAATATGGAACAAACTAAGATCTCAGAATCTGCTTGAAGCACTTATACTATGAACTTACGTATCCTGCATAAAAAAAAAAAAGAAAGAAAAAAAAAAGAAACCCAGAAACCTAGGGTAAATTTAACTGACAACAACAGCTTCCT
>VZTR01018936.1:46810-116406 GCA_013400775.1 Chaetops frenatus
AACTAATATCCTTTCTGGGCGGGAGTTCACAGTGACATGAACTCCACGAGAGACTTGTGCTTCTTGTGGGAAAAATCTCCATGGTGAGACAAGAGAGACTCTTCTTCCAATTGGACTGATGAAAGCCTATTTCAAGAGTGGTAAATTGACCAGGGGTTTTCTAAGTTTGTTTCTCTGTGTTGTTGGTGAGAAGGATGGTGGTAAAGGAAGATAAATGAGGTGGGAGAAAGGAACCATCATGGGTGGGGGGCTGGGGGGAGGAAGAAGAAACCACCTGGGGGTTGATTTTGATTCTGTTGTCTTTTGTTAATAAACTATTTTTTATCTTTGAAGTTTAGGCCTGTTTTGCATTTCTCTTAATCCTTATTCTCATAAAACCACTACACTACACTCTCGCCTGGTGTGAGCAGGCGAGCAAGCGAATGTAAAACTGCTACATTAAATGGTGTTTCCGCCCAGTTTCGAACAAACCCATGACACATATGCATCCTTCTTTTGAGAATTATGAGATCTCTAAGTCTCTTCAATACTACTTGTTTTAAAATCTTGGGTTGGATATGTACTTGGTTATCCAAAATGGAAGAAGAGTCTCAGACTTTATTCATTAAGTGCAAATATTCAAATCAATGTAAATTGTGACATGAACTGAATGCAGTCAACCTGTTATGCAGGTGCTGCACACCTATTTCAGGCAGGTAAATATTTGAAAGTACTTTCTGGCACTCAATAAAAGCTAGTTTAAATATTAAAATGTTATTTCTCCTCTAAGCAGAGAAAATACGTCATAAAAAGATATTGCTGTTACTTATTAGTTTATGGAATGTTGATGTATTGTAAAGCCAAATACTAGTTTTACGTATTGAAATAACTTGATGTGATTTCATTTTTTTAACTGATATAGAAAGGGGTTTTTTTGATGCTGTTTTTTATTATTAAATGTTATGATACATGGTGGGACTTACATAAAAGTGATATGTGAGTATATGATACCGTTACTAGTTTGTCAATGAGTGATATGATTGAAAGATAAAACCAACAAATTATATTAAGGTGTTGGACAAATCCTTGGGGTTTTTATCCTTCCACTATTTTCGTTTGGGTTTTATCATATTTCTTTTTCTTGCAATGCTTGCTAACGATGTCGTTTCTATAGCAACATCCATTGACCACTGAAATAATGAAAGCCACAGCAACTCTCCTGCAGTGAAATCCCTCATGCTGACAACACAACTCCTATTTTCTTTGTCCAGTGTTGCCTGTTAGGTTGCCTGTTACTTACATGACTGACTCATTCATCAAAATACTTGAGCTGTTTGCTTATTACTTCAAAATCTGATAATTGCGGACAAGACATCTAAATTTTGGTGTACCCGCAGATTCCCATGGAACAAAGAGTTAAAACTGAAATTCTTTTTGTATCAGAAATGTAACTTCATAACTGTGGAAGGATTTGAAAAATGTATTTGTGATATTAAGAAAGAACTACATGAATTTTGGAAAAAAAATCCAAAAAAAACCACACCAAATCAAACAAATTTTAGTTTCATTACCTTAATTCTAAGGTTTTTTAACCTCTGGATTAATGTGATATTTGGCTCCTGAATTTGATTCCAAATTAGCAGCAAACAGGATCAATGTCTCGATGCTGGACCTAATCAAGGATGTAGGAGGATCAGGAAGTTGTTCTGGTCATTCAGTAGGTGGCACTTAAGCTTTGTATCACACTGAGTCAATGGTTTATCACTAAGTTAGTGAGCCCTTCACTGTTGGAGATGACTTGTTTCAGCTGAAATAAAGAACTAACTACTGGTGCTAATTAAAGAGCCTCTAGCATTTTATGCACATATGAAATAATAATTCATGTTGGTTTGATATGAACTGTATTTTTTGAAATTAAATTCTCAAAAATGGTTATGCCATAGGAAACAGGGCTGAACTTCTCATGGCTTTTAGTCTGATCTATCTGTTGCTCTGTTGAAGTGAAGCTTCCAGACTTCATGCTACCTGTAAAATGGAAGATGGAGCCCACATTCTCTAGATTCCTGTTTATGTGGGTAAATAAGCCTGTGGAGGCATTTGCTTTGTCCTGCTCCATCTCACCCCAACCCCCGGTAGGCAGAGAAACAGTGACATCTTTGGAAAGCAGCTGTGGTCTTTAGCCTCTGGACTACTTTGCAAAGCTTTTGCTCAGCTCTCCAACCTGGGTGGCAGCTGGCAGATGAGTGCATTGGTATGAGACCGCGAGGAGTGATGATTGTTTCTAATATGGAGTGATGATAACCTGCTTAGCTTTTTCTCTTAGAGTCCAAAGCTTTCTTGCTGTGAACTTTTAATTAATGTATGCATTTTGGAGCTAGATGTAGCACTTATCTAATTTAAAAAAATTTGTTGTTGATAAAATGTTGGAAAAATTGTGGAGTAGCAATCAAAATCCAATAATGAGTCCTGATAAATTGCAAAGGCACTTGACAGTTTTCAGGGACTTTTCCTTTTATAGAGATTGGTTTGAAACCAAGCCAGACAGTACAAAAATTTTTTATTGTGTCGTTTTTTATTTGTTTCAACAGTGCAAAATATGACTTTTGGGCATTTTATTTGATTACTGGCATGGTTTAACCTTTCTAAAAGTAGTAAAGTATAGAATAATATAGGGACAGGAGTAAAGCCCAGAAGAGTCAAAATACATTAAGAATTTAAATGTGCATAAAATGCTTTGAAACAGCACAGTTTCTGATGTTATTTTGCAGAATAACAATGCAAAAAGCAGTGCAGATGAGCATTACTGTCAGCCTGGTCAGCACAAAGCAGCACTGCTGAGAAGGAAAAATAGAGAGAATGCAACTGAAAGGTTATTCCACTGGAAGGTACTAAGTTCTGCAGATTAATTGATAATACCCTGAATTATAATGCTTTTTCTTTTTATTTTTCTGGTCATATGAATTTCCTTTGCTTATGGAAAGGATAAAATGAAGAAAAAAAGTGTGGTGATATGTGAAAAGGTAATATTTTCTTTGGTCATAGCTGGTTAACTAATTAACTTTTGTTCATCTTCCAGCTGGGTTCTTCAGCTCAGCAGTGGACATAACTGATAAAAACTGAGTCATACAGGGAGGACACAGAAAATTCTCTGATGAGGCAACCCCTGCCTTGCATGGGATATCCTGGGGCTTAGAGAAACTCAGCAGGAACTGAGACCACTCATGAGTCTGGAAATAGCTGACATTAATCTTTATTCATAAGATTAGCAATCACTGAGAGACAGTACCTTGGACTTGTTGTGGCCAATGGTATCCTACAAGATTGCCTAGCGCCCATGAAGTTTGGGACCATGTTCTCGTACTATCTAGCACTAAGCACTGGGAACAGTCAGGTTTGAATTGACTTCTTGTGATACCTGTGGGCTTAAATGAGGCTAAATTCCCAAAGTGCCTGGGGGATATTGATTGCTTACTGGATTTCAAAACAAAAATTCTGACCAGCTCAAATTTTAAAATGGAAAATGCAGGTACTTTAAGCATGTGATGTATTAGGAATTGGCTATTTGCTGGCTTTTATCATCTCACTGTTATTTAGAAATAGACTTGAAACCCTAAAGTTTCACGCAGGTCCTCAACTCCATGTGTTTAATCTAATAGCAGATAAATCAGAAGAGTATGCTTGAATGCATAGAGATCATATAGGTTTACACCTATAGAGGAGAGGAAAGACCAAAATCTGCTGTTATGTACTTGGCTGAAAGTAAATAACTGCTTCTTTGGAAGTGCTCTGTACTTACTTGTGTGTGTCCAAACCCAGCATTTCATACGTTATCTGCAAGGTGAGACATTTTAGATTTTTCCTGCTTGCATATCATAAACTTCTCTTTTAACCTTAACAGATATAAAGACATTTCTGTTTCTACAGATGTCAAAAAAGTTGTATGCATTATCTTGCCTATTGGATAAAATAGCCGGGATCTGAAGTTCTTTATCTGCACTCATGGAAAATAGTTTATTGTCACCTCCTAAAACAATTTCCGATAAGCCTTTCACAAGGGCAAATTGGCTTCTTCAACGAGCTGCTTAATACTGTTTTAATGCAATTGATATTTGTGCTAGAGTGTGGTAAGATCTTAGGAATTTAAAACCCATCAGGCATTTAACATACAAATGTTCAACACACAGCTTTGTATTGTCTGAAACAAGCCAACAGCAGTAAGTAGGACTACACAGGTGCAATTCACCAAAGAGTATGAAACCACCAGCTTTCTTTTCCTATCACATCAAATAAGCTCCTTAAGGCAAGTCACTTAATCTCCAGTTTCGTGGTGGAAGCTGACTAAATTTATTAAAGGGCACGGCTTCTTCTTGATGTTTATGCCATAGTAGCCAAAATCAGCTAGCTTCTTCAACCCAATAACGTATTTGCACAGATGATTTTCCACTTGAGTATTTTGAAATACGAGTGAGTTACTGTGCAGAATCTGTTCAATCAATTTCACGGCTTGGATACATTGTCCTTAGTTAATGGGTATCAACTTAATTGCTGCATGGAAAGGTTCCACTGCTGTGCAGTTCTTGCCATGGTGGTATGTTGTTTTCTGTAATCATCTCTCAAAAATAGGTTGATGCTCATTTTTGTATTTAAATTCATTCATAATTAGATGACTGTTTACTGGGGCATTAAAATTGAGAATTTCACTTGATTTTTTCCGAAGAGTTTGCCAAATCTGATTATTGCATATTATAATTTTATTGGGAAAAAATATCTAGATTTACAAATTGTCTACATTCATAGATCTCTGAACCCTGCCACAAAAATTCATTTAATGTTTTGGATATTGAGTTTTGATGGATATTGTCTGGTGAATCTTTTGCTACAGGAAAACTTCAATACCACAGCTTACTCTTTGGTGTAGCATTTTTACATATCTTTTATGTTCAGTTTCAAAATAAGTAATAATCATTAGGAAGCTTTCATAATAAAAACAAAGGGGAACTTTTTCTTTAAGTGCATGTCTCTCCTTTTCATCAGTTAATATAATCTATTGAACATAATATTATCCATTGAAACTTTAAAGTTACATTTTCACTGAAACAAGACTGTATTGAATCTACAGCTGTTCTGGTACACCAGAAAGCATTCATAAAGCTATAGAATATTACACTGACACATCTGACTGCTTCAAAATTGTTCAAACTCCATTCTTACATGATTCTTGTACGTTATTCTCAACACATAAAGATATTCGTGTTTCTTAGTAGATCTTACAGGGAAAAGAATTGCAAGAAAATACACTGAGCACAGAGGCAGCCCAGGTGATTCATAGAGGCTGGGCACAAATTCCTCATGGATGAACCTAAAAGATACAAACAACAAGATACACACACAAAAAAGTACTTGCTGTTTAAACAAGGAGGGAGGTAACTGTAGTTTGGTTTTCTTCTTCCAAACAGGAGGAATGTTTTTATAACACTTCAGACCAAGGGTGGCAGGAAAAACGTAGACTGGCTGTTTTCTTAGTAAAACCCATAGCCTGAAACTGGAGCTCTGTGCTCCACTCCTGGTTTTACCTCACACAGTAGTCAAGTCACATCATTTCTCAAGCATCTCTGCTTTCCTTCCCTTTCCATAAAATGTGGGTAGCAATGCTACCCTGCAGTAAACCACAGATATGCAAGAGTGCATTAAGATTCCTGTATGACAGTTCTCATGCAACTGCTAAATATTCTGTTATGTAATATAGATGTTCTTCCTTGTGGTTGTCTTTTGATGTTAAGCAAAGACTGAAGTAGTTTAAATGCACCACAGAATTAAGGACGGTGATACAGAGACAAATGGTGAGGCAGCCCATCTGTTGCCCTCAGTGAAAACATTTTTTGTTTCAGGGAGTTGATATATTTTTGTACAGCTTGTTTCCTTACAGTATAAGATTTTCTGCCATTCTGTAAGATAAATTGGATCCAAAAGTAAATGGCCTACATTTCCATCCATAAAATTGATTATTTCTAGATTATGAACAAGACAACCAGTTCAATGACATTGAAAAAAGACAAAGAGGCTCTTGAGAGATCTCAGTAGTCCATTCACCAGAAACTCTCTGGCCCATACCCAGCTATGAACTGGCTTCCCTCTTGTCAGATTTTTTATGACAACCAGTTAAACCAATATGACTGTTGAGACATATGGCAACAATAACACTCTGAGTTGCTGCCCATTACCACTCCAGTAGGAAACCAAGAACATGAAGTATTTGTTATTGCTTATTTCAGGGATTCACTGAAGAATATATCCTTCTTAAATAATGGATTCACTGTGAATGTGTCAAAGGCAATTTATACTGTGGATACTATCTGTGGAACTGCTAACATCAATGCAGAAAAAGTTCTGATTTTCAGCTGTGTGGAGCCACATTCAGCAAATGTTGTCAGAATCTTAATGCACATCTGTTCTTGCCAAGACATACTTGAAAATATTAGGTATTAATCTCCCTACAGAGATTCCTGTGACACAAGCCTACTCTAATATGCCATTCTGGGGTTTCTGCTTCACGGATGACTACACATTCAGGTGCTGAAGACTGTGGTGAGAATTCACTAAACAGAACTTCTTTCAGGGAGCACTTTAGAGCAGTGATTTGTAGCCTTTATCATTTATGAATTTACTTTGTAAAATATGCATTCTGCTCTATGTATTTCC
Organism: Chaetops frenatus; assembly: GCA_013400775.1. Taxonomy (NCBI): domain Eukaryota; kingdom Metazoa; phylum Chordata; class Aves; order Passeriformes; family Picathartidae; genus Chaetops; species Chaetops frenatus. The sequence continues at coordinate 53,489 of VZTR01018936.1, forward strand.
ACATCCTAACAGATTTTTTTTCAGGTGATATGTTGGTAGAGCTTGGCAGGGAATTCTAATGGAAGGCAGCTTCTGTTGAAGGATTGACTCTGGAATTTCTATTTCTGAGTGGTTTAGTGCATAAAATGGACATGGTCCAAAGTCTCTAGGGTTTCTTATTAGTCATTTGTAAGAAGGGCTAATGACCAAAGAGACATATTGGGGATTTCCCTTGCATCTGTTTTTGATGTTGTTGTAGTTGTTGTTGTTTTGTCAGGAGTTGCTGTTTTCTTGCTATGGTATGGGGAGAAAAGTCTATTTTTCACTGTAAATGTGACTTATTTGATATACTGCATATGGTCCCAAGGCAAAACAATTGTGGACACAGAAGAAAACCTGTGGGGTTGCCCTGTAGATGACCTTGAAGCTGAGACATGGGAAATGCAGCACCTAACCCATTGAAGTGACTTAGAGAGATTATGCCCAATATTATATACCTGCACAGGCACCTACTGCTTTCTAGACATCTTGCTGGTAGTCTTGAAATTTTGCTAGATCTCTTCTCTTATGCATATGCATAAATGCTTTGGCTTGAGCAATTGGGAAACCAGATTCTCCTCAATTTCTTCATGGTCCACCTGAAAAGCAGAACATCATGAGTACCTTAGATCTGAGAAATACTAGACTCTGCACAATTAATACTGAATCTAGCACAGAGAGCACAAACTCCATTGGTTACAAAAGACAGCAGCAAAGGGAACACAGCTAAAAAGGAAAAAAAGAGGGTTAGAGTGTGAATTGGTTTTTAAACAATGACCCAGTGCTTTTAGTAACTGCCTAGGAAGGCAGAAAAGGAGTGATGGTTCCTTTCATAGCCTGAGAATACAAAATTTTTTACATCCTCCACTTGACAAGTATGCAGCACTCAATCCAGGCAGCATTTTAAGGGATATCTTCTTCTTATGTGATTGGCACTGGCTACCATGGAATGCATAAGTCACAGAGGTAAAAGAACAAACCAGGACAGACAAGACTTATAGCTGATGTTGGTGTGATGTCTGGGATATTCAGAATAACCAGAAGACATTTTAGTCCTGGCTTGTGCACTGACTACTGTTTCTGTGGGGAGTAATTTAATAAAATAAAAATGCAAATTCCAGCTAAGCTCAAATTAGTTCCAAATAGCAAATATAGGTCTAAACTTTGAAAGCAGAGTATTTCTGCATGGGCCCAGAAGCAAAGGTGAAGGAAAGTACATCAGAGGTCCTCTAGGATGTCTTTTGTGTCACAACTATTAAGCAGGTGGTGAAATTCCTTTGTATAATATCTTCAGGCTTTCTTGAGCTGTTTTCCTTGGAATAGACACCCCAGTAGCAGCCAACTCAGCCTAGCAAGTCTGAAACCTATCTTATTTAATTTCAACTTAAAATATTAGTTGAATGTCTAGTGTGGAAATTTTGGATTATTTAGTGACATTTAGTTAGACTGTTTTCTGAAGGTGCCCCATTCATTCCGTGCAATCTGCTAACTCCATTAGTTAGAGAGTTCTGGTATCTACTTTAGTGTGTTTGAATGAGAGTTTTAAAACACTGTTCTATTTTGTAAATATTCTACTATTTATAATTAAAAGAGAAATTCAGATGATATTTTAAAGGACACGCTTTTAAAATATAGTGAATAAGAAGCACAGTAGAGACTAATTCTACATGTTTTACTGATTTCTTTCATAAGACTAGAGAAAGGATAGGGATTTTCTTAGCTGTTTAGATGGTTATTTTCAGCTGCTAGTGCACAGGCAGCTTTTTCCTACACAAAATGTTTTCAAATATGTACTTTAAAGGTGGCCCTTGTAAAGCAATAGAACAGTGTTTCATACTAACATATTTGCATCTTTAATTTTTGCCACTGTCAGATCACATGAAGGGAAGGCTTTGTGTTTGAAATCATTGTTTCTCTGAAACTCCTTGATATTTTACAGACATCAGCCTTCCCTGGAGTACAATCTGATTGTCTAATGTCTTTGTTTCACAAGGGAACTGAGCTGAGTATGGCTTTGTAATTTCTTTTTTGTGCTTGAAACACTATAAAGAAATAGATAATGATCACATGCAGTGTTCTATAACAAACGTTGGTGGTTACACGAATCAAAACAGTGAATTTCTTTCTTGTCCACTGCTTTAGAAAAATACTCATCTAAGTGGTTTGTGGGAAAAGGGCATTTTCATAGCATCTTCCTATACATGCACAGCTTTCTGTATTTGACCAGGCTTAACATTGTTGTCAGTTTTCATAGGTGAATGAGAAAAATAAATATTTCCACTTCTGCTTATGCTTCTAACTTAATATTTATATTATGTAATTAAATTTGTCATTCCAGTTTCATTACCAGTGTCATTCCACCATGAAAATGCCAACAGACTGATTTTCTGTATCATTCCACAACTTTTAACACTTTGACTTGCAATGTGTAGCCAATAAGCCTTTGTGTTCCTAGAGAAAAAGTTACTTTACTGCCACTATAGAACTTCAGAATTGGTGCTGAAGAAATAAGTGAGAACAATGCCAAATTAAGTAATGTTAAAATATATAGCTGCATATATGTTATGCTAAAGTCTTATCCCAGCTGTCTTAGAATGGCTCTCATTTTCACCAAAAAGCTTTCACTACTTTGAAGAAGGTGGTGCCTCCCAAACAGACATTAAAGAAGTGCAATGGCTTAATACATATGAAAAGCACCATCTTTAGATATTGGACTTTTATTTCTATCAATTCAGCCTCTTTCTTGGAAATTGTTATGGTAGAAGGCAAGTGTAATACTTGTTTTTCATCTCTAACTTAAAATGTATAATTATATATTGTAAATAGCCTAGTGAGGCACACCTGAATGTACAGACCTTGCTAGAGAAAAAAACCAGTTCACTACAGATCAAAAGACGACAAAACCCAACTAATTTATATGTCTTTCCCTGGTGACAGGAAAATTACTACTATTTCTTATACATGCCTTTATAATTTCCATGAAGAGATGCAGTATGAAATGTATGCATCTAAAAAAATTCTTTCCCCAAGAGGCACAGAAGTACTCAAGAAAGCATAATACACTTTCCAAACAAAGCTGGAATTACAAATATGGAGCTACAAAACATAATTTGAAAAAATTTAAAAACAAACAAACAAACAAAAAAAAAAACCAACAACAATGAAACTTGGCTTTCCCAGTGTCTTAGTAATGATTTCATAAGACTAGTTCCAATAACTCTTTGGAACAAGACTGTCTGAATAAAGAGAAAAAGATAGTGTGCTACTGCCGCCATAAATATAATTAATTCACAATATTTTTGCCAGATGCCTACAAGAGCTTCATCTCTAAGTGGAAAATATTAATGGTCACTTCCCACGTTTTAATCACAGTTTTGGAAAGTTGTAAAGCAAGAAAATGTACTTGTAAATAGTGTAAGAAATTGGTTAGCTGTTGATCAAGACATTCTAGGGGTCGATGGGGTAAAGAAAACAACTTAGAAAGAAGTCTTTCTTTATAGATTTTGAGAAACACATGGAATTAGGACTTAGAAACTCTCTGTCTCTCCAGACTATGAAATTCATTCAATTTTCCTCTGCCCTGGTTTCATTCAGGTCGTTTTTTATAGAAGGGGCATGGCTAAAGCTCCAGTGTTATTCTATACCAGATCACTTCATTCCTGGCAACAAGGAAAAGGGCACCTCTCTCTCTTCCAAGGAAGAGAAGAGGTTCCTCCAGGTCTAGAAAATGTGATGGAGGAGAGCAAATTGTTCACTGTTGTCTACTTTCAGTGTAAATATTTTCTCTTACACCTTTTGTTATTAATACTCTTGCTGTGACTTGTAGTTTTCTTATCTCTTTGCTGTTTCCACTAAATTGCTCTAATCTCAACCCACGATCTTTGTCTTTTGTGCCTCCAGCTGGGAGCAAGAGGAAGTGAGCAGAGAAATGGTTTTAGTGGGAGTACTACCTTGCAGAATACCCTTCCTAAACCATGACAACAGCCCCTACCATGTAGACAATGTTCTGCATTTCAAGTAATAAACACTATAAATTCAAGGGAAATTGAATCTTTTTTGCAGGCCAAAAGGCCTGATTACACACCAGCAGTGTTATCTAAAGAATAAATATGTAGCTCTGAAAACCTAAATATTTACAGACTTGAGAGTACAAAAATGCAAGGGCATTATATCATACAGTATTTGGGCACTGCCTTCCTTCTTTGAGATGTGTCTTTCAGATTTAAAAAAAAAAGTAAAAGTTTGTATATCCAAAAAAAAGTTGAAATAACATTTAAACAGCAAACAGAAATAACATTTAAACAGCAAATAGCATTTAAACACCAAAAAAGTAGTCCAACTGTACATCAGAGACCACTTTCAATTAAATTTTCAATAGCATTTTCAATAGAATAGAATAGAATAGAATAGAATAGGAGTAGACTGTATCAGTTGGAAGGAACCTACAGCAATCATCCAGTCCAACTATCTGAGCAATTTAGGCTGAAAAAGTCAAAATATGTTTTTAAAGGTCATTGTCCAAATGCTTCTTAAACACTGACAGGCTTGGGACATTGATCACCTCTCTACAGAGCCTGTTCCAGTGTTTTACCACACTCATGCTAAAGAAATGCTTCCTAATGTCCAATCTAAACCTTCTCTGGCAAAACTTTAAACTGTTCCTGCACATCCACAGAGTTCCAGGGAGAAGAGCTCAGCACCGCCGTCTTCACTTCCACTCCTCAGGAAGCTGTAGAGTGCAAAGGGACTCCTTTTATCCAAACCAGACAAGCCTGAAGTCTTCAGCTGCTTTTTACACACATCTTCCAGCCCTGTCACCAGCTTTGATGCCCTCCTCTGGATTCTTTGAGTATGTTAATAAGATGTGTGCTCACATTTTGTGCCATACTCGTCTAATTTTGACAGCTACCTTTAGCTGCTTGCAAAACCACAGTATTTATATAAAAACCATCACTGATGCAGGCAGCTGATCCTGAAGAGATTTAGCTGAAAGAGGAGTTGCAACACTAGATTACTGTTCATTCACAAATGTGATACTTTCAGGGACTTTGTCATAAAGACTTAAATCCTAAAGTTTGCAGGCTACTGACTTGACTCAATTAATCCAAATAGTTCTTACACACTTGGGCTGTGTTCAAAAAGCATTTACACTGCTCTAAATTAATTGGCTTACATGGTTTAAGGTTGCATAAGAAAGATGCAAGTCATTTGGCCAGCACTGCCCCTGCAGTCAAGGACATCACTCTGAGGGAGGAGTATCTCTTCTCCAAACCAAGAGGTGTAAAGTCACTCCTAGCTGTGCTCAGCAACCCTTTTCTTGAGCATACACTAAAGCACATGGCCTACTCTGTTCCCCAGGCCTGTTGTAGTGCTCCCATGGCTATTCTGGAGATGTGTGGTTTTTTCCAACAAAAATACCTTCAAAAAGACCAGACCACTGTGGATTTTTGCAGCATAAAGTTGCAGGTACAAGTCTGAGTAGGTGGACTGTATCCAGACTGAAGGTGGATGCTGCCTGTACTCATTTTTCTTTTCAAGATGATGTCAGTGTTGAATCATTCCGGGAACCATGTGCAGCTTGATCCTGGGGGAATTACCTGGGTCATTCCAAAAGAAAACCTGAGAACAAGTTTAGACAGTGACACAAGGAGAGGGTGAAAAATAGAAGCAAATGACAGAGGTAAAGTATTTGTCAGTGGAGACTGGCCACATAAGACTTATTAATGACAAGAGCAAGGTCTCATCACATAAGTGAAAGTCCTCTTACCTAAGGTCCAGCCTGATCAGCAGAGATTTGTACAGCTGGTTATTAAGAAGATTGCACAGGTTAAAAAAATGGAAACTTGCAAAAGGCAGAGTCACAAGAGGCACTTCTATTCATTTGACATCAAAAAAGTCTGCCAAACAAATATTTTTGTAATGCATAATTATGAGTAATTTAAAGGAAAAATTCTGAAAATATATAGCCAATGTTTCTAGCTGACCTGTTTTCCCCCCAGGCAAGTAATCAGATTTTGGTAATGGTTTTAAATTGCATGCTTACATGTTACAAATGCTTTTAAATATTTTAAATCTGTACCTGGTTTATATTCAGATTGTGCCTCTCTGTAATTTAAATCTGGTACAGTAATGAGGAAAATATTAAGCCAAATAATGAAAACAAGATCATGGAATAAAAGTGATTAAAGTAGAAATGCAACCTAGCTATATAAAATAGTGCTAATAGTAATAGCTGAAGCAAGGATATTTAAGATCTAAGGATCTTGCATTCTTTTTTTATGATCTAATAGAATCTACTATTACAACACTATTGTTTTGCTATAAGGCCTCTGAGTAAATGGAAAATATTTTCCAAAGAACTTTCCTCAGAGACTTTATAAGCTGTTTTAGCTGAAAAGACATCTGATAAAAGTTACAGAATTCTTGCAACAAGTCAAAGTTACCTCTTCCAAAAAATCTGTCTCCTCCCTTCTCTCTCACTCTTTTTTTCCCTGAGTAACTGTAAATCCATTACAGTCACATTTGTGTACTGCATGGTAAGAAATTGGGAACTGTTATAAGTTAAAGAGCTAGTATTTGGCACTTATGCTTGTAGCTGAAATACTGTTTCTTCCTGCATAATTTGGGTGTGCTTTTCATCAGCAAGAATCTGTGTTTGTAGTGTGAAATTCCATTAGTTGATACTGGAATCACCTAATGCAATAGCAGAAGCATAAAAAGGCTCACATCTAATTCATTGCAGCACCCCCAAGCCTCCCCCCACCCCAATGTATGAAGGCATGATGCTCCTGTTAAAGAATGCTGGGTAGGCCTTCCAGCAAAGTACAACTCTCTGGGATGAAATATGGGACAAATACATTTTTTTGTAGGCTTCAGGTACCCCTAACCTCTTGATCTTTTGTATGTCTCTATTTTTTTGGCTTGACAGACCACATGCCAACGTGCAGCCCAGAATTCCTCACCCGTGTGATTTATTGTTTACAGCTGTTCGAGTATTTCAGACATGGCAGCTGCTTTTCAGATGTCCTCAAATTAGAATGAAAGCCTCAGATAGAGGTCTTAATGCAAACCTGCATGCTCACAGGAAAAAAAAAGAGGGGAAAAGCTGATGAAAAAATCATCTGAATTCTGCTCTAAAAGCTCTCAATTGATCCTAGCCTTGAGGGCAAAGGAAAATGTTTGGTTTATTTCGTAAGCTCATTAGGTGTGGGAGAGCCTATTTGGCATTTGCTATTGACCGGGCCTGGGCGAAAAGTGATCACTGGCAGGACGCTCAATATGAGATCAATAAAAAGTGTGTGATTGGATTAGCTACTTGATCAATGCTTTGTGCTAATATATTAACAAGCAAATTACCAGGCAGCCCATAAGAGCAGAGTGCTGACTATAATTGCATTACAAACTATCGTGATCTAATGACCCTTGAAGTGCAAAAGGTTATTTATACAGTAAAAGGCTTAAAAGTAGTTTGAGTGATGCTGCATTATTTCAGAAAGCAAACCTTTCCCTCCATTAGCTAACATTCAACCATATGCTTAAAAGAGGCCCAGGTATTTTACATTCTTCCAAAATTTTCACAGCAGTTTTATCCCTACCTCTGGGATGGAAGCAGGAGAATGAGTGACAGTATTTCATGGGCAATTTAGGGTGGCACCACTTTCATGAGAGGATGGCAGGGAAGGATGTGGCTCCTTGAGGGGCAGGAGAACACTACAGAGCTGTGCCCTGATGCTGAAGGAATTGCTTACAGGCATCTAAGCTGCACATAGCACTGTGCAAATACTTAAATCTAAAAATTATGCATGAAATTTAGAAATAATACACAAGGTATTACTAAAAACAGAACTCTTACACCTTTTGAAGAGTCTATGTTGATTTCATCTATCTGCCATGAGACTGGAATAAAGCATGTTTCTTGAAGCTGCATTGCCTAGGTTTTTAGCACACCAGCTGCACCTTTTACATTTCTCTAAAGAGCAGACAAGCATATTTAAAAGTAAGATTACTGTGGGTCTTCAGAGAAGGAGAGCTTGTTTTCTGAACAAAGGTTTCTTGTGAGTTTCTAGTTTGCTTTCTTCTTTTATGGTGCAAAATGCCAACATTAATATCTGTTGTTCTTTAAAGGCACGATCCCTGATACACAGTAGGTGTAAGGCAGGCAAGCACAAGGGTTGAACAAGCCTGCAAAGAAATAGGCAGCTGTGGAGTTCTAGACTTCTCCTTTGTCTGGACAGACATTTTAGCTGCAAATTCAGATTATCCAAGGCTTTGCTTTGCCCTCTGCCTTCCGTGCCTTCAGAGGTGAGGCTGAGCTGAGGGCAGTGGGATGTTGTTGTGGGGTGTGGGGGGCTCTGACAGGGTTCAGGGGCTGAGGGGAGTCCCAGACGCGGAGAGGGGCGAGCCCCGGCCCGGGCTCGCCGCGGGGCGCAGGGTCCCTGCCCGGGCTGACAGCAGCCAGCCACAGCTGACAAAACAAGCTGCCAGGCTGCTGCCCTCGGGGCCCTGCCTGTCCGGAGAGGAAGCACTGTCAATCAATGCTCACACACGGTACGGTGGGAAACCTGATCACCGACGGAGCAGCTCAGGCCTCTGATGGGTACTTGGCAGCTGTTTCTGGCTTCTCAGGCTCGTGGAAGGGGCCAGGCCAGCGCTACCTGCAGCATCAGCCTGGGCCGGTTCTCTGTGTGTGCCTGCAGATAAAAGGAGGTTGTCTGTTTATTTTATTTTGTTTCACTCAGTGTCTATTAATGACTATTATTATTATTATTATTTTTATTACTATTTTACAGACAGAGCTCCCCATAGATGTCAGGTGATGAAATAGGTCTCTCATGCAATCCATTTCAATTCTCTCTTTTCTCTCCCATTTTAGAATTCCAAAGTTAACATCTGAAAGTGAATGTTTTCACAGCAACCAACAGCTTTACAAACAACTTCAAAGTGGTCCCTTGACTTGAAAAAATATCTGCAGTCATTATTTTAATGCTTGTGTGGATGAGGTAAAAACTAGATATCTTCCATTTTATAGCTACAGCTCAAAAATGTATAGGCCCAAGACAATTCAGTAAAATTATCTGTGACAGAACAGCCCAGTTAATGGGTCTTTGAGTTATGAGGTCCCTTAGCAAAATTGCAGCACATATTTTATGTCATGTCTCCATGAAGAAATTATTCAAAGGAATATTTTGTCACCCGCATCCCTAATCAAGTACACCCAAGAACTTGCTTTAAAATTTTGGACCTTAGTTTGAAGCTGAGGGTAGTAAAGGAGTTAAAGTATGGCCATAACTTCTAAACACTGTTGAGAGAGTCAACCGTGAGATGTCATTTTTAAATTAATTCTTTATTGCTCCTTAGGTCATAAAAGGTATACATGTTCCTATCACCTGCAGTATTAGAGAAGGAAAGTGTTTACATCTAGCTAGTAGTTTAGCTAACTCCTCTCTATCCTCTAGGATAACCCTAAACTTAGGGTTTCAAACTCCTTTGAGATAGACATATATATTTTGCAGAGGGGGTGAGAGGGGAAAGAAATAGATACTCTTTAAATTACCTGTGTGTGTGTGCAAGTGCAAGTGTTTTCTCACAGATGTTCTAATTACTACACTTGATAAAATTATTTACTTCTCAGATTCTGTTTTCCACAGGTCATTAAAGATTAAGAATTCAGATATTTGGAAATGCTGTTCACTTTATGCAGCTTGAAACATATCCTAGCATCTTAAAAGAAATATTAACCTTTTTCCCTCTAGAAAATTCTCTCTCCTGGTCTTCACAAGCAGGTTCTCTTCCAATAATAAAACTGAAAATTAAGATTTTAGCTCCTGAGATAAACTTTGTCAAGAGCAGATAAAGAGCTTTTTCAACAACACATAAATCATTGTCAATTGTAAACCCAAACAATTATGTCACAAACTGCAGTATAAAACAAAGCCATGAAGTGGAGTTAATCATTATGTCTTCAGTAGAGAAAAATGATTCTTTACTAAACAGTCAAATTCCTTTTAATTCTTAAATTTCCATAACTCATCCACAGGTTTATCAAATGCTTCAAATGAGCTGTTAAATAAAATTGTACATCTTGGAAAAGTTCCTTAAAGCTGCTAGCTCCTCTTGTGAAGCTGTAAATTAACACTGCTAGGAAAAACTGCTGGAGAAGTTTCCTCCTAGAAGAACCCTGACTTCTCTAGTGAGGGTCATCTGATGAAATCCTTAGTGAAAAAGTATGGCTCCCTATTTCATGCCTTGCAGTGACTGGTGTTTGGTCAGTCTGAGCTGGGAGAGAGAAGAGTGAGTAACTGTAATGTGACAAAGACAGGCAGAGAGAAAATAAATAGCTTGACAATTTCTTAACAGTAGGCCAGGCTAAGAGTAATGTATGAGAAGCTGGGAAGATTAGCAATATACTGCTAGGCCATTTCAGCAATGCCACTAAGATAAAAGAGAAATTACATTGAAACCTTCTGACTGGTTTATACATTTACTTACACAGTGACAGCCTTTGAAGCACAAAGCATTATGCTTTAGACAATTGGATAGATAAAGCAGAAGTCCAAAGCATACTTTTCAAACTCATAACTTCACTCTAGCATCATGGCGTTGGTGTGTATCTAGAGTGATAATAAGTGTGTGTCTCAAGATTGACATATATTCTTCCTTTTAAGAGCAGAAATAACCATTGTGCCCTGGGAAACTGTGGAAGTTCTATTCTCTTCTGATGGAAAAGAAAAGATTGATTTTCATCTCAACACCTTGGAAGAGAATGTTCAGAGCCTTCTTTTCTCCACCTGACACCATGTCATTCCTCACTGCACTGGTATTACTTTCTGGGCTACAGAAGAAAGTGGTCTTGAGAGTAAAATCCTACTAAGCTGCAGGACACAGCTTGCTTCTCATAGAATTTCTTTCTAGGATTGCTTCAAAACCCAGACAGTCATCCCTGAGTTGGTTATAGATGGCTCAAATTTCAACCCTTCCTTAAAAACTGCAGGGAGTGAAAAGATGAAATTTCTTTTGAAATGAAAACTGAGATTGAGATATAACCATATGAAGTAAGGAATTTAGTCTGTAGTCTAGGCAGAAAGTACCTATGCGTTAATCAGGCCTATCCCTAAGCCTAGTTTTATGACCATTTTATCTTGGTGTTTTGATGAGACCATTTCAGTGTTCCATTCACATTAAGGGTTGATTTATATTTAGATAAGTTAACTGTTGGCACCGAGAATCAGTAATGCTGAGAATGAACAAGAATGTGCAGTTCATTTACACATGTTGGTAGCTTACTTGTGTGGTTGATAGATTTGCTTCCTGTAAAGGGGACAGGACAGAGTCAACATTTCCACACCCATTTCTTCCCACATGAAAGCAACACAGGCTTCTCTGCAGACAAGGCAGATTGATGATCTGGCAGTATGGTAATTCTGTTGCTTTGATGATCAGGCAGCATGATAATTCTGCTGCTTTGAGACCCTTCCTTACTAAACAGCACAGTTCAAACAGGCAGGTTAGGAGGAACATCGTCAACACCAGTATAAAATTTTCCCTGGCCAACTACCTAAGGAGGAGAGGCACTTCTGTTTCTTGGCTCCTTCCCAGCAAAGGACCCTCAGAGAAAAGGAAATTCCTCTAAAAAGAGAAGGTTAACTTCTAACCTGGCTTATGGCTAAGCTATTTGTATGGGCAATTGGGATAGGACTTCTCCATGTGCTTTGTTTGTTTGTTTGTTTTAGCAACAAATCCAAATGGGTTTTGGCAACAAATCCAAATACCTTTCGTATGTGATGGTTCCCCTTATGAATCCTTTGAGCTATAGAGACAATTTTTTATTGTGTTGCCTTTTCTGTAGCTCTTGTGGGAGCCTTTGCTCAGGGATTTCTAGCTTACCAGTGATCCAGCTCAGAGGAATGAAGTCTTCCAAGTCCCTGATGAGTACTCTGGGTGCTATTGTTGTCAAGATACATTCTGTATTCTTTCATTCTAAATTAAAACATGATTTCACCACTGCAGGATTTGGAATACCCAGCTTACATCATAGGCTTTCCTGATGTTTTTTAGTGCCTCCGAGTGAAATGGTTTCCAGTATTTTCCTATACACTATGGCATCTTTTTGGATCAGGACCTCGAGTTGTAAAGATGATAATATTGTATTGTGGTTATATTGTCCAAATAATTAGTTGTAGGTACACAATATTAAAAACACTTCTATAAAAATATTTTGCATGTGTTGTGGGTAGGAAAAGGGGAAGTATGAATAGCTGTTAGAATAGAATGTGTTTTATTCTTTGTTGCCTGTAAGATTATGTGTGCAACTTCAAAAATACTTAGAAAACTGACTATACACATACTAAAAGTTAGAGAAAAAAGTATTCAGTGTGGCAGTGATGAGTTGGCATTTTTGTCTTTCTTTTCTCCCTTGCTCATCACAAAACTGTTCAATTGAAGTACCTATGCCCAACCAGGATGGATCTATGAAAGGCAAATCCTGCTTGTCTGACCTGATCTCCTTCCGTGACCCAGTTAGTGGATGACGGAAATGCTTTGCGTATTGCCTATCTAGACTTTAGTAAAACTTTTGGCATTGTTTCCTGTTGTGGTGTGTTTTTTAGTTATAATGGTTTCTCCCATGTTCCCCCTATCCTTATTGTATGGTTTTCCCCAAACTGTCAATCCCCTAACCCCGCCTGCAGGGTGGGGTTCACCCTTTTCTCCCTCTAATGTCAATCCATAAACCACTCCCTAAGCCCACATGTCAATCCCTCCTCTGCTGTACCCTGATTGGTTTATTTGTTGAACCCTCCCCTGAGAACCAGACCTTTTATAAACCCACGTTCCGAGATAAGATCGTCCTGCCTGCATCACCCCCTCCATCAATAAAGGCTGTTGGAACTGTGAGCTGGCAGACCCTTGCTTATTCTTTGCCCTCTTCGCCTGGATTAACAACAAAGCTCCTAAGCGAGGCCTGCTAAGGCCGGAGTCAGCGCTCAAAGGGTACGAAATCCTCGTCACCCCCAAAACTGTGCCTCCTGGACCAAGGCTCGTGAGCCATACCAGGCAGAAAACAGTTTTAGTTACCTACGGCAATCTTGTGGAGAAAGTGGCTGTTTGGATGAGTATACTGTTCAGTGGGTAAAAAACTGTCTGGGTGGCTGTTCCCAAACAAATGGAGTTGCATCCATTTGGCAGTTGGTCACTAGTGGGCTTGGTACTGGGGCCACTTCTGTTTAATATCTTTATGAATGATTGGGACGAGTAGATCAAGTGCTCCCTCAGTCAATGTACAGATGGCACCAAGTGGATGGGAGTCTTGGTCAGCTGGAGGGCAGAAAGGCTCTGCAGAGGGGCCTGGACAGGCTGTATCAATGGGCCAATGTCCATTGTTTAAGGCTCAGCTAGTCAAAATGCCATTACCTGCACTTGGGTACCAACAACAAGCATGGGTTTGGGACAGAGTGGCTGGAAATGTATTTGGAATAAAAGTACCTGGTGTGTTGGTTGACAGCCAGCTGAACATGAGCCACCAGTCTACTCAGGTGGCCAAGCAGGCCAAAGGCATCCTACTTGTAAAAGAAACAGCATGTCCAACACAATTAATGAAGAGATTGTCCCTTCATACTTGGCACTGGTAAGGCTGCACCTCAAATCCTCTGTTCAGTTTTAGGCCCCTCACTGCAAGAAAGACATGGAGGCACTGGAGCTTGCCCAGTGAAGGGCAACAGTGCTAGTGAAGGGCCTTACAAAGGAACACAAGTAGTATGAGGAGCAGTTTAGGGAATTGGTGTAGTTTAGCCCAGAAAAGGAGACTCCAGAGGACCTTACCACTCCACAAAAAGAAGAGATAGTAGTGCTGTGGTGGTTGGTTTCTTCTTCCAAGTTGCAAGCCCATAGGATGAGAGGAAGTGGCCTTGAGTTGCACCATGGGAAATTTAGATTAAATATTGGAAAATATTTCTTCACTGAAGGTGTGGTCACGCATAGGAACAGACTGCCCAGGGAAGTGGAGGAAGCACCATTCCTGGAAATGTTCAAAAGATGTGTAGGTGTGACACTTAGGGACATGGTTTAGTGGTGGACATGGCAGTTGTGGATTACCAGTTAGACTTGCTGATGTTAAAATTCTTTTCTGATCTAAATGATTCTATGATTCTATATACATAGTTTAAGGGACGTACATCTGCAAAAGCACAAGTACTATAGCATGGGTATTTCTGAAAGTCAGTGGTATTTTTCACTCTTATTAGTACTTCATTAAAAATAAATTTAATGGAATTAGTGAACATCAAAGCGTACAGAATATCCTTGCACATATATCAACATACCAAACAGCTTTCCAATGTTGTTAACTGCACAAAAAACATTGCAGAGATTTACCAACTCTATACACTTCAAAACAGCTCACTTAAACTCCTGCATCCCTTTGATCAAATACCTGGAAAATATGCCTTAATGCATTGACAGTCTGGAATAAGCATGCTTTGGTCATTCTGATGCACAGTTAATGTTCAAAATCACATACAGATTTTTGAGATAAAACAACTTTCCTCTGTTTCTGTTGGCATTGCATTTTGCTAAGGTAGAAGTCTGGTTGCTTTGCAAATTTTTAGAAAGTATTTTCCCACTAAACAGTCAGAAATTATTTTGCTGGTGATATGAGTACCCTCCATTTTGGTCAGCATTACATCAAGGTTTTCTTGATGAGCCTAGATGTACAACTGCATATACAAGCCTTTCATTCACACCTCTCCCTTCCTTCCTTCCTTCCTTCCTTCCTTCCTTCCTTCCTTCCTTCCTNTTATCCTACAAAAACTAGATTGTAAATGACATAGTAATTTAATAATGGAACACAAAGTCCTACAGTCCTTGCACACCCCAAACTGTCCTTAATTCATAGGATTATTACAATGTCACTGGAAAATTAAAAATTCTACAATTACAATAAAACTTTATTTTTCACTTTACCTTACAATCACTACTTAATATAATCTCACTGCACATCTATATAACAGCAGAGTTTATTATTATTATTATTAGCTCTATTTCTTATGCAGGAAAACAGACACTGAACATCTGTGCAATTTGTTCAAAGACTTACCTCAGCTAAATGGAAAAGCAATGAAGAACATCCAGATCTATTCTTAAACACATGTTAATCCAGCCAGACCTGAAAAAGACATACTGAATTCTACTTAATTACTTCTTGGACCATGATAAAACACTCACCATTAAACTTTGATGGAATAGACACTTACAAAGTATTAATGATTGGCCACTACCATTACTTTGTAAGTAACTAATTATGTTATAAAGATGGAGTTGTCTCTCCCATCTACTATATGGATTTCTCTATGTAGCATTCCTGAATTTCTTTGCTAAGGAATTTTTGCGTGCAAGTGACTTCTAAAAATTCTGATATTTTGAATACTAAAAACTTGTTGCTGTATTTCAGGCATTTAATTCATGTTAACTTCTGTGTTTTAAAAGATTGGGTGCCATTATATATTGCTTAATTATTATGGTAAATAATTGAATTATTCTCATTATTCCCAGCAGGTGAATTAATTAAATAATTTGTTCTGAGCATATTAGCCATCCTGAAAACTTTCCAGTGGTCCCTAATGGATCACTGGAATGTACACACAAAAGTTTTACAAACTAATCATTTTTATGGGTCTTTCAGCACCCTGTCACTTTCGTGCAAAATCAATAGAATGTGCACACATCCAAACTCATTCAGATGTTAAAAGAGCTTTCCTACCCATGATTAGAGGCCATTTTGGAAAACATAGGGGTTTTCTTCTTTCTCAGTTCAAACTTGGCTTCTGAGAACATGTAGTCAGAACTATGAAGTACCTCCAAAATAATCCCATTATTCCATGTTATTTTTTTTTACAAAGCATGTTTGTCTTTATTTACTTGTTTATACAGTGCCTTTAAATGTATGCAAATATGTGTGTCAATTTGGTACTGCTTGTAGTATTTTAAAATGTTATTTTCTGAAAACTTTAACTTGTTCTTTGTATTGTACAATGTACTGCCATTGTGCTACCTCCCTTATTTATGCATAAGCATGTCAGTGAACAAGCCCTAGTGATTGTAGAGGGTCTGTGTATTTGTGAATACAACAATGAAGTAGTTTTTCATTTCTAATCTGTATTTGTGGTACATTACCCCAGGGTAAAAGATTATTCACAGTATTGTGAATTTTGAGAATGGGCTTCTTGCCTACTGAATGAACTATACATCTGTGCTGCACTAAGGTTGTTTTTACTTGAACAGGAAGTCCTACTGATACTAAGAGAATTGTAGCATATAATGGAATTTCCTTCATAGAAATTCTCCCATATTTCTCTATAGAAACATTTAGAATCTCAAGTAAAACAGTTATAGTGCAAAGGTTGGAAAATGGAGAATTTAAAATTTGAAAAGACCCAAAGGTAAGTATTGAACGCAATGTTAACTTTATCCTCTGTAGAGAAATATTATGGTAAATGGTTTGAAGCTATGATGATCTATCAGCCTCTGTTCACATACCTGGTTTTGTGCAGTCTATCAATTCAGGGGAAATTATGAAAGGGTGTTGTAGTTCAGATACCCTTTATTTCCCTTCCTCAGCAGCTGATCACGTGCAGGGGACAAAATATGAGAGATTTCTTGAATGGAACAATGAAAAATTTAGTGATACTTTACTGTTTCATCCTTCTTCTCCTTACAGAACACAAGGGTGTGAGAGGGAAATCATGCCCTGTTTTAAGTAAATAATCTCTGTCTTGTTCAGTTAAACACCATGACCCTACAGTGGAGTTATACCACTATAAAACTGAAATTATAACCTGGATGAAGGCTGGCTGGTAACACATTTATACAGAGGGCAGAGCTGGAAGCATTAAAATGTCACATTTTTTTCTGAACCTGTCTGTATTCATCTTTAAAAGCCATACTATTATTTGAGCATAGTTTTTATAGAATCTTATTCAGGCATGCATACATAGAGAGAACTTTCCCTGACATACTTCCAGTTCCCATTGCAGAACTCTAGAAATGAACAGCAAATAAGCGGTTTAAGGGCACTGTATTATATTTAGCTTTGTAGATGTTTCTGAGTCTTAAAATAATTTGTACTAAGATCGGTCGTTATCTTTGGAATGCATTTGCAAAGTAATTTATAAAATAGTATCCATTGATACTCTTCAAAACTAGGAAGAAATAGGGTTCATATGACCCCTAAGGTTGACTTCTATATTCCATTTCCCGTTTATTTTACATAAGTGGCTCTTAACGAAAAAAAAAACAGCAAAACCAAAACATAATCAGTGATAACAATTAGAGATGTGACATGAGTAGAGACAGTGTTCCACTGAGATGCTGTTTTAAGACAGTGAGCAGGAAACCTGACATTCATTCCTCCACATGCAATTGTTTTTAACCAATTAATGAATAATATTTAAGAGGATTAAAATAAAGGAGCAGATGATAATTTCATTTTATGGCCAACTAGTAAGAAGGTTAACCAGTTTTGCTACATTTGACAGCATATAGTTGTAAATTCATATAATTGTTGACTATTAATTTTTAAATGCTAGAGGAAAATACAGTTATACTCTTGGAACTACCGCTCAGCCTTTTTATTTGAGTTCATCAGCCACTCGCCTTTTATATTTTTACTTACTTATTTGGTTGTTTTAGAAAATTTCTTCACTGCATTAGCCACATTAAAATCCTTCTTCAGAATAAGATCAACACCCAAGGCTAAATTTAAACCTCAGGAAAGGTAAAAGAATCTTTAATTTATGAAACTGAACAAGTAGACTTATCTAAACATCTCTAGGGCTTTAATGGGGGATATCTATAATTCTCTGAATTGTATTCCTTTCACAGTGATATTTTGTAATTCCATTCTATTACCCTTGCTTAACATTAATGAGATAAAAAGATCACATTATGGCGATTGATGTTCTTCAAATTAAATGCACGTTTCCATGTACAAAGCTGTCTGCTAATTTAAAAAACATAGCATGTAACATAGAATCATGACCATGGTCATCACTCAGCTGGGATCAGATAGCATTTTTTATCTATTCATTGGATTTAACAAGGCATGAGATGGAAGCAGAATACAAAGTGTGGGTAGATTATCCCATATTCCCCCTTTTGGCCACTTCTTGGCAATCTCAGCAAGGAAACTGAGGCTTCATGTTGCCATGGAAATAAACCTCAAGGTCAAAGGGGCATATGGAAGGTCAGGCAATGACAAAGGAACATCTGAGAGGCCATCTGGATGAGTGACCTGACATAATTAGTCATTAATCCCACTCTTGGGAACAATAGAGTTAGCTGAGAATGTGTTTGGACTTTGATCGTGGTCAGGGTGATCTCATGGGGAAAAGGGAAGAAAGCTCCACTTGGTAACTAAGCAGATTACCCTGGCATGCTGTTAACTAAAGAAGAGTAGCCAGAAGAGGCCAGTGGGATATGCATTTTACATATGCTATGTTTTCCCTTCAGTTACTACAGCCTGCTCTAGAGCCATGTGGCTCTAGGATTATCTTTTGGGTAGTCTTTTTTTTTTTTTTTTTTTTTTTTTTTTTTTTTTTTTTTTTTTTTACAGTTTTCAATGAAAAGAGAGCAAGTGTCCAAAATACCTCACTTAAAATTCCCAGGCAACAGATGGGAAGAGAGCTGAAGAGCCAAAGGCATCAGCCAGCTTGGTTTACAGGTGTCAATATTTACTAAGTAGAGCTGGGCAGGGTGCCCTCTGGGAAAAAAGGGAGAGAATGGCTAATCAGTAAAACAATAGCAATCATCCCTGTTGTCTGTTTTATACTGAATAGTTAGAATTATAATATGACCAAGTGTGTGGCAAAATCTCGCCATCAGCATCTGTCTTTTCATTCCCACTGCTTTCCCTGTCATGTCATGTATTTTCATTATTGAGATGAGTGCTTTGATGAGAAGATATTCCTCACATGTATCTGAGATTCAACTACTTGAAGAGTTGGTGATATTTGGTGATTGATTGTCTACAATGTCGTGGGGTGTGAATTTGATAATGGACTACAGTAAATGCATGCAACCCAGCACATGCAGAAATTAACTTTTCCATTAGATAAAAAAACACGCTCTTTGCGGTGCTTTAAAAGGAAATAAATTATATAGACGGAGAAGGCTGTAAAGTAAGAGCAGAGGGAGATTTCAGAGATCTTTCTTTAACTACATTGAACGCAACATGTAATGTGCTCTTTTTCAGCTAGGGTATATTTGTTAAAAAATTTTCTCTAAACTAAAATAATTCCATTATACTGTACAATATCTGCTTAAATCTATTGTCTTTGCCTGTTACAAATGTATTTTCCTAGACTAAGAGCAAAAGATAAGCCACTGATACTTCACCATAAATACAAGTAAGCATTCAGGAATGTGGATAGAGAAGGTCAGATATTACATCAGCAGCTGCAATCCCTTGCTGTCTCTAGGTAATGGAAGTTACTTTTGAAAATAATTTCTGCCATCTACAGGTTTCACATTTTAAATTAAGTCTTTAATAATTGACCAAGCTCAAGAAGAATATGTGCTGTTTCACTCTAACTTGTACTTAATTTAATAGTACATAGAGGAAACCCAACATTCTTCATTTTATTAATGAGAGTTTGACACCAAAGGCTACTACTATTTCTTAAATCATATCATAAATCTGCTTTATTAATAAACAGTAATTGCATCCCAGGAAAATATATTTGTCAGGTAAAATAAGCAAAATCGTTGGAAACTGTAGGTTTATCACTCTCTTCATTCCTTTTAAAATTGCCAAGTGAAAGACTGACAAAGCCGTATTTGTTTGTACTTTCAAAGAGCTGTATGGTGGTTACATTATGAAGATCTAAATCCTTTATGCAATGAGAAAGATTATTTTGCTGTTGTGTCTTTGTTTGCCTAACAACTTGTTATGAACTATAAGAAATTAGAAGGTAGATAATCCTTCCAGAAAGGAAAGTATGTAAGCTCAGGAAAAGTTATTCCTTGAATAAGAACCAGTATCAGTAATAGATTGGAACTTGATGAACAGACTTTGTGTGAATAAACACAAACCAAATCAAATTCATAAGAATATGAAGGCAATTTTGGAAAATTTTCAGCATTACTCTTGAAGGAAGAATCCATCTGAAGTGATCAGTGGTGTCCACGCAATGGAAAAAACTCAAAACTTTAGAGGATGCGGAAGAGATTAACTTGGAAAAATCTATGTACAATAAATGGCCTCTTTATTTTTTGTGAAATCATCTTGTTTTCATTTGAGAGAAACATGTTATGCCAAATTTATTAGGGGAAAAACATTTCCACATTGTCCTATTATCTTCCTTTAATTATTTTTTAAAGAATAAAAGTGGAGTAGAGGGGGATTATGTAACATGCTGGCTATTGTGCACAACTTTGCTGCACAATTATATTCTCCCTTCAACATATTCAAACACAAGCACTTGACTTCAGTAACAGTATTTTAGCTTTCACAGCTAATAGATGCTAGTGTAGAACCACTTGAGAGAATCACAGTATTGACAGAGATGACCTTACAAATCTATATGTTCTTCTATTTCCTATTATTTCACTAATTTAGTAAAAATATAATGTTTTCATAGGACTCTATCCAAACTTCATGTACCATGCTACCCATGAGTAAGTCAAAATAGAATGAATGAATGGGGATATAAACAGGCCATTGTTTTATAGCATTGTTGGATTGCTTAAGGTTTGACTTGAAGTTGTTAAGATATTGTTTTTCAGAATGACTCATCCCAGTGAATGTGGTAAGAAGCAGCATTTGGTTTCATTTATTGGTACTAAATAAAATACATCTTCCATGTCCCCATTGCTGCCTAGTACCTAGATAATACTTAAAAGAACAAACTCATTCTCTCTGTGGAGTTTGAGTTAACAATGCTATATCATAAAATTTTGTGTTTTTTCATACTTTTCAGTTTATTTCTTAGTTATGTATAATTTTGAAGATAAGACCTTCATCTCCTTGTTTTAATTAACACTTGGGAAAATTTGGAAAGTGTTTAATTGGTCATCTTTTTTGCCATCTACCTCAGACAGAATCATGTTGTCCTGCTGTTGCATCGATGTAAGATTTCTGCTCTTAATGCAACGAGTAAGAATGACACTATGACCTAATCCTGACCTTACACAGGTTTCTTATGTCCCTCTTCAGCATTAATAAAGCTTTGCCTGCAAGAAATATGGTCCCTGCATGTGCCAACACCTGACTGATATCTTCCTGGTTAATCGAGGTGGCATTTCAGGGTAGCCCTGAGCCTGGGTTTCTGGTGGCCTTCTGCAGCTGTGTTCAAGCAGTTTATCTCATGAAGTGCTAAAGAGAACAGAAACTAACTGCAGAAAGCAAGAATTTTTTATTTCAGCTTTCCCTCATCTGTCCTGAGGGCATATGTCTGAGGGCTCCTTGTTTGGTCCAGTGCTCCCCTTTCCCCTCAAGTCAATGAAGCTGGTGGGGAAATTTAAAAAAAAAAAACAAAACACCCTTTCTTTCAGTTTTTAGCCTCCACTTACCAGCCTGGCTTCCACATGTCTCAGTGTTGTTCTGGCTCACCAAAGAAAGCCTAGGACATCCAGAGGTGCTGGCTGGTACCTTGTTTGACATCATCACTGCTCAGGCTTGTGCTTTGGTTTGGGCACTGATTTAACTGGTGATGGATGTGTGTGTGATTTCACACAGCAAAGCTGGAGGACCAGAGTGCTCATTTCCACCTACCTCTCACAATATTCCATAATCCCTGAGCTACTTTATTTATTTTCACAATACTTGATTGAAAAATGGCTTAGAAATACTGAGAAAATTCTGGTGATAATTGAAATATCGATTGAGTACTGCTATTGATATTCTACCTTGGAAGATTCATATCACTCTCAGGTTATTTCCAATCCTGTTATTTGTTTTCACAAAATGGAAGCCAGAGGTTATGAGCTGATTTCTTATGACCTAGAAACACTCCAGATATAGAAAAAAGAAGTTTATTCCTTCTTCTGAATTTGTCATTGCATGTGAATGAGAAAGAAAAACTCTCTGAACTCAATTTTTATTGCTTATCTTTGAAGACTAACACATTGGTACAAATGTTTCTAAAGAGAATTCTGAAATAAATTTTTCTTAATATTAAAATTTTATTTAAATACCCAATTAATAAAAAAAGAAGAATTCAAATTACATTCATTTATCATGATAAAGCTTTGCAGCCTGAATGTCCTGAGCTGAAATTCATAACCTAAAAAAGGAAGGGAGGGAGTGATCTTCAGTCTTTTTCATGAGCCCCTATTCAGGGCTATCTCATCAGCATGTATAGGGACACTGCCTCTTCCTTTATCATTATTTATATTGAAAATTTTGAGACTCAAAGCCAAGAAGATTTAATTCCAAAAGAGTTAAAAATTATTTGATACTTTTAAATGTTCATTTTGATTAAAACTATATGTAAGCCATGCCTAAATTCCCAAGTTTGGATTTATTAAGATTATTTTTCATTTGAGTGTAGAAAAATGCTGATATCACTTCAGCTGATATCACTTCATTCACACTGAAACTCAATGTATTTCCATAGATGTATTATTTGGGAAAATTAATTCTTATAAGACCGTAGCATAATTTTATGTATGAGACTATAAAGACACCAAGAATGAATGGTACCTTTAATTAAAGTTAATACTGCTTATAGCAGCTGCTGAGCATAACTACTTTCCTAATTTTCATCATTCTCAAACTATTTAACACCATATATGGGTCTGGTTGAAGGAGGAACCAACCACTAGGGGACATTTCAATATACTAGGAACATGAGCAGTTTGCTCTAACAGAACACCTGCCTCAAGAAGTACTGACAGAAACATTAACAGAGTGTAAAATGCTAAAGTGTAAAATGCTAAGTAAACTGAAAAGGTATTAAGCTTGGTATAATGCATTTAAAAAAAAAAAAAAACTTAGGTTCATATGGGAAGGGTAGATAAATAGAATAGTGCACCTGGGTCCTAAGAAATCATAGTAGAGAAAAAAACTATAGTTGAGTTGTCTTTTTTCATAATAAGACTAGAGAACATCTATTTGCTTATAATAGAACTTTAACTTATGTCTTGAAGCTGACATTTCAGATGAAAGGCCAGTTTAGAATAAGTTTTAATGTATAAATCATTTTAGTATTTCAGGTAGCACTTCTGAAAAGAGAAATCCTTGGAGAAAATAATTATGTTTGAAGAAAGTTTAGTGTGTTAGGATTCATGTTAATTCAGTGTTAAGATTCACACAGCAAGCCTTAAATTTGCTAGTGAGTAGGTAAAGGATGTATTCATACTCTTGTACTGTCATTACAGAAATCAGAAACAGGACAGAAAATCCTTTCGTTGACTGGGTTAGACAATTAATTAAATATTAATATGCACTCTTGATACATGTCTGCAGTACTCTATGTATGAAGCTGCTACCATAAAAGAAAGAAGTACAAATTTTTTATATTACAGTTTGTTTGAAAGTATACTTGTGCTATAATTGAAATGTTCCGTGACAGATGAATTAGATGTGCTAAAATCTTCTGTAAAATAAATATGAACTTTTTGGTCTTTTGATTTGGGAATGTTTGAACAAAGTACTATACACATTCATTCTCATAGAAGAAACACTTTTCTAATATGGTTGAATTTAGAAGAGAGCATGATGTATTAAAATTGTCATAAATATATATCTGTCAAGAAGACCAATCAATATAGAGCCCAAAAATTCTTACTCAAATTTGCAAATATTTCCTAAGACTAAAACTCACAGTACTTAAAAGAAAAATTAAAAGGCTCTAAAGGTGGCACCAAACATGTCAGATATAATTCAGAAAAAATAAATACTTTGAAAAGTCAGCTGAGTGATTTCTGCCCAGCTTTCAAAAACCAATCAGTTGTCACTATAACAGCTTTTGCTGTGAGAGGTGGGCTACACAAGGCTATAGTTAAGTGCCTCCTATTCTTATGAAGCAAATTAGAAAAGGTAGTGCTGAAATATCTTGTGCTCAGAAAAAAAACCACCTACACCAAGAATCCCTAGAAGTATTCTTGAAGAAAAGGCATCTGGCAGTCTGTTCTAACTGACCGCATCAGTAAATCACCAGGCTTATTCTATTAGTTCACCATCTTTGCCACACACACACACACACACAAAAACAAAANTCTATTTCCAAAAAAAAAAAAAAAAAAAAAAAAAAAAAAAAAAAAAAAAAAAAATATTCAGGGAGTACAGAGGAGAATCTGGAGAAAAAAATATAAGTTCTCAAGCTCTGAAATGGAAAAATATTTAAGTATTTTTACAGTAGAATACAGCTGGAGGGAACTTTTGTCCCTTTTTTGAGGCTAACATATACCAGGTTGGCCTTTATTACTTCTTACGTTTACATTACTGGTTTCTGAGAAACGTATTCTGCTCTGTTTCAGAGCAAAGTTAAAGATGCAAGTCTGAATCACTGAAAGTCATGGAATTTAGTCTTCACCTGTTTGATTTTCGCTTTCAAAGGGAATGCATGCATCCTCACAGTCAGTTATGAGCTCTTAGCTGGGAGCCAGGATCAAACAGCTGAGAGATGATAGAAAACAGGTCCATAAACCCCTTCTCACTTATTGCCAAGCACATGAGCACTTCCAACCTGCTTGTTTGATTCTGGCATACGGCAAGTTCAACTTCAGATTTAGTCTTATGTTGTCATCCTGACTCTGCCTTGAAAAGGAAATGCTCCTAGAGGTATTGCTGGGAAGCAGTTTAGGAAGCTGTTCCTTGTTGCCTCTCAGCCGTACACTAATGGTTTCCAGCTGAACTAACTGCATTTGTGCTTCTCTCCCAGCCTGTCCCCTGCAAGCTGCTGCTGGCGATGGACAAGAGCCCAATCCGTCTTAGGTGTCAGGCAGCCACAGTTTTTAACAGTGACTCTACTGCTCTCCTGTATATCTCCAAGTGAGTCCTTGTCTCCAGCTCTGCTCCTTCAGTGGTCTTTGGTGGAATGGGATTAGCACTCCCCTCGGCGGTGTCTGTGCTTCAGCTGGGAGCCATTAACTGACAGCTTGTGAAATGGCAAGGAACAATTGCCTAATTGCCTGTCAGCTGTAGCAGCCTGAGAAACTCTTCC
Organism: Chaetops frenatus; assembly: GCA_013400775.1. Taxonomy (NCBI): domain Eukaryota; kingdom Metazoa; phylum Chordata; class Aves; order Passeriformes; family Picathartidae; genus Chaetops; species Chaetops frenatus. Next base: position 78,661 of record VZTR01018936.1, read on the forward strand.
AGCATGTGTCACAGCAAAGTCAAGCAGGTTATTTTGGTTATTTCAAACAACCCCCAGCAGTGATTTAGACTACTCCGGTTTCATTTTTTGTGATGGGATTGTCCAAACAAACGATCACTCAGAAAGTCCAGTGATGGACAAAGCCATACATCCTTTAAAAACTCTCCACTTTCATTTACTTGCTCTTACCCAGACACTGCTATCCGTGATTACACAGGCACCTTCCATGCACATGAGGCACAGATTTAGAAAGCCCCCTGTGGCTGCACTGGGGATGGAAACTCTACACACACCACCATGAAGGTTTGGCAGCAGCTCAGGGTGCACCCTGGACAGAAGCACAAACGCTGCAGACCTGTGTATAACTTGATTGCTGTTTTATGGGGAAGGCAGTGGAAAATGTAGTTTGCATGGCAGCTTCCTGACAGAAGGAGCCAGGCAGCTGGAGAGACATCTCCACCTGTGTTGACCACTCCAGCCTCAGTCCAAATGGCTTTAAAGCCACACCTTACATGAGGCTACTTTACCTACCAAGGTAAAAGTGCAGTCTGCACTGGCAGATTCTTCACTATTACACTTCAAGCTGAAGGCCTGCAGAGCTAAGTGTGCAAGGATCTTAAGGCCAGAAGAAGAGGAGGAAACAAGCGAGTGCCATGCGTCTGTAGCCTGTTTGTTAGAGCTGGAGGTGTCAGACTGCATTTATGCTCCTTTTTCCTGAAGCACTTCTGTATTTTATCTTAGGCACTTTTATATGTTGTTGTCCCAGGAGCTGAAGAAGTGGGAGTTAAACTACATTTTTTTTTTTTTAATTTTCAGCTGTACAAGTTCCCCAATGAGGGATCTTCTGGTTACAATAGTCTGAACAGAAAGGAACAGAAAGACCATCCAAAATAGCTCAGACTTATCTCACTCAGGGCAGTACAAGTAGGAACGGGGATCCAGAGCTGTAATTTCACAAGTTATGAACTAAAAAATACAGAAAGACTTTTTCTATACCAAGAACCAAATATGCCCTGATGGTTCTGAATAAAGAGAATGAGCTGTAAGTCTGGAGGTCAAAGAGCAGGATTTCCATCAATAGATGTTCATCCAAGAACTGTGCATGGTATCTGCATATTAAAGCTTAAAAGTAGCCTTTCTAACTCTTGTTAGCCTGTGAAAGCCTGATTTTTTTCTTTGTTTTAAAAATGGCTTTCACTGAATGGGTGGAGATCAAACGGATTGGCACACTGCAGAGACTCAGGCCCTTGCTTAAGAGCCCAAGAGGTTTCCAATCTGGCACCCAAGTAGACAAGTGGCCAGGCAAAGCTATTTTTGAGAGGTAGCTGTTCAGTTTTGCACATGAAATTAGCTGGTAGCTTAAAAGCTGGTAGCTTATAAAACCTATACCTGGGTTTATACCTCACTAAGGGGTACCCCTCAATAGCAGTCTTAAAACAGTCTGAGCTGAACCTGACAAACTAGTGCATATATGTTACACTGCCAGCTAGAAATTCAAACTCCAGGCAGCTTTGTGCTTCATACTGCAAAAAGACCTGTCTAATTTGTTATCATATGTTGAACTTCAGTGATGAAATCAGCAAATAAGTACTGAAAATTATTGCATTAAATACTGAAAATATGTCTCGTTCAGAAAGCAAGCCATCAGTGGCCTACTGGAGTTGCAGAGTTGCAGAGTTCTGCTGTAAAAAACCTTGACTCTTGGGGAAGATGCAGAGTTCTTAAATTCTTATCTCGAGGAAAACGGCTTATTTATTTTTTTGGAAATGTGTTTGAGCAATAACTCGTTCTGCTGGAAAAGAAAAGAAGTCTGCTCACATGAGTGCTCTAATTGCTACAAACTAATGAAGTGTCTTCAGTTGTGTGTATATTGTGCCATTGTTTACTTGGCTTGTTCACACTCAGCTTGTAGGTGGCTCTTCCAAATTTTCTTGTTTCAGTATGGTTTTTGAGGAGAAACAATATTGCCCAACATGTCAAACTTAACTTTCATACTGTCTTGTAACTAAATGCTTTGAAAATATTTGTGGACTGAACTTTCTGTTGCCAGTTTCTTCCCAGGAAAAAATTTATTACTTGTGTAGCAAAGCTCTAGCTATTCTAAATTTCCAAAGCTGGTAATAAACCAGTGCCCATCTCATTTTCAGTTACATTTTATTGACATATAAGTCAAATATCTTTGAAAAATTACTAAGCTCATAGCTTGCGTCATATGACTAGTGAATACTAGGAGGTAATTTTGATTAACCAACTGACTAATTAGACACCTGAAATTAGATATGATGAAAAAATCCTTATAAATTTTGGGTTATTTGAAATTAATTTGGTTTAGTCTAGGGAAAAAAAAAGTGAGCAGGGCACTGTAATGAATTTCTTGCCTTTTTTTTTAAAAAGGGATTTGAAGTTATGTAGATGGCTGAAAGAAAAACAGATCCAAAGTATGGCTGCTCAAAACTGCTATCCAGACTGACACACTTATTTTGGACTATTTGACATGAAAATTACAGAAAACTTTGCAAAGTGCACTTTTGTAGAAGGTTGGACTAGATCACATCTTGGGGGTCACTTCCAACCTGAATTAGTATATGGTTCAGAAGGTAATAACTTAATACAGAAGATATAAAATCAGAGTAATAGGTTTTCTACACCTGCTTTCCTCAGTGCTTTGTAAGAATCTACAGAGTAATTGTAAACCTCAAGTTATCTTTGTGAGCAAGTCACAGCTACATTACTGGAACTGTATTGACTTTTAGGAGAAACTACTCCTGGAATTTAATCTGAAAACCCTGAGAGGGGTCTAACTCCTTCAATCTGAACGGACAGATGTCTTATCAGTATTTTTTGGTTCATAGGGGCAGCACTAGGTAGAAGGAAGGTCAGTCAGTGTTTGAAAAAGTCTATGATCTGACTGGAAAATTTGGATGAATAGGTTAAAGTAGGAGAAAATGCACTGCTGCTGCCACACATTGTGACTACCCTAGGAGTAAGCACATAGGAACAGAAAATTTTGTGCAAAATGGGATAAGGATAGTCCTGACAGAGAACATGGAATAATGCTGAAACTCTGCATTAACTAACCCACATGCAGCTGAAGCCTAATCCAAGGGTTTGCACAAGCTACTTTACCCTGTACCTTATTTAACAATAATTCTGACATTACTACTGAGGCCTATCAAGCAAAGATACACCCTTGGTCTGTTATTGAGACTGTCAGGGGGAAAAAAAGGAGGAAAAGCTTAATGGGATGACATTTCTTATTGTTCTCAAATTGCACCCAGATACAGTGGAATCATTCCACTGCTGGAGCATGTGTTCGGTGGTTACACTCATGGGCAACAGCAGAAAAGCGTATGACAAATAGATATTGATTACTTTTGAAAATCTCAGCCTTGTGTTTAGCTGAACACGTCTATGAGGAGGTTTCTTTATGCTCTGCAGTGCAGCATTCAGTGCAGGAATGTAATAGTAATGCAGTACGTATAACATTTATATGTCATTATCATCATCATCATTATCATGATGTGTTATCTGTCTGGCAATCTGCTTGCAATATGAATGACAATTCTTCATATTGGTCATGTTTTTCCATGAAGCATCTAATTATTGCTGGCAGAGAAAGGCAGCTTGGATTTAAGAAGGCACCAGATGTTGGTAAAACTGCTTTTAAACTCCTCTTAGTTGCTTCCTGGGTCTTACAGCATGCAGAGAAATTGCAGCAATTTGGTAGCCTAATCTCTTCAAATGTTTCTATTATGATTTAGCACCAATATCTGCATTGTGGACACCCAAGGAAGACAGTAAATTTCATCCAGGTCTTCCCTGTGGTCCACTGGTATAAATTAAAAACATTCATGGCAGCCAGTATCTAGCTTATTGACAACGACCTTGGGTGGGACCAATATGATAGGATAGCTCAGCTTAAGGTAAGGAATGGGAAAATTTGAAAACCAAATATCTTTTCTTTTAGAAAAATATTTTGCACTGAATTTTAGCAGCATAGGGTCAGAGTTTTCATTGAGTGTCCATTTCAGTGTCATCTTTTCAAGAATATACATATTTGAAACCAGATATAAGCTTCTGTTTTCCACTTAAGAGACTGCTTCCACTTGTCCAAGGCCTGTATTTTCCATGGGTTTATCCTAAGTTCACATCATGTAGGCAACTAACTCCTTGAATGCTCCTGAATAGAGGGGCCATCAAATATAATTTTATTACTGGTTTAACGTAAAGGGGTTGGGAAGAGGGCTAAGGAAGAAAATCAACTGGACTGAACCTTTTGCATGAGTGTACGGTCCATGACAACAATCAGTATCAACACACAGTATTAAACAAACAATAATGTATGGATTTCAAGATGTACATCTTTTCAATTGTTTTTTCTGGCTTAATGACACATTATTTTGTTTTTAATTTTCTATCTTTTTAATACTTGTCAGCTTTCTAACTCCAAATGAATTACTCCCCCTATCTTCTCTGGAAAAAAGCAATCTTCAGTTAGATAAAGGACTTTTTGTTAAGTTTTAAAGAGAATTACAAATGGCTTAATGTCAGAGTAAGTTTCTTTTAAAGATCCCTTGGGTCTGATTCTGTCTTTACAGACACTAAATTACACAAGTGTGATTACTTTTGTGATATTTCACTGGAGATACTCCCAGTCCTTCAGCTGTAAAGCAACAAAGAGTGAAGTATGTCAATTCTCTGGATTAGTCTGATATATAATGCAAAATTGGCAAGGAGATAATCATTCTAAAAATAAGCAATTCCACTTTAACCTCATCAACGAACAAATAAAATTCTTCAAAGAAATCATATCATTGAGCAATAATTTGCGTTGATAAAATAGGTGGCTATCCAACTGAAATAATTATTTCTTTTATGTTTATAGATAGTCATTTATGGCCGAGATACATTAATGAGCCAAATCTTCAGCCAAGACAGGCCAAATTACCTTCTTCTTCCATATAATTATCTATCAACTGAACATCTTACCATCTGTAAGTGGAGAAAAGTTTAGTGGAAAGAAAAGTTGGACTGTTAAAAGTATTAACATTTCATTATTTTTCTTAATAAAAATGTCACATAAAATGTCTTATACCTAGATGCCACGATCTCGTTTTCTAAAATGCTATGTCTAAAAGACAAAGATAAAGGTTAAAATTAAATGCAATTATATTCCCCAGGAATAAAATAGATATACATTAAAATTATAGTGAGGTTGTAAATTCATTTAAGCTTTTAAAAATTACAAAGGAATATATAAAATGCAAATTAAAGGAGAAAATCTTATTTATCTCCCCTTTTTATATGGTAATTGGCTCCTTTTAATGAATTAATCTCATGCACAGACTCCTGCTAAATTAGACTACCTATAATGTACTGTCTTCAAGTAACTTCACATTCTCATTATGGCCTCCCTAATTTCTAAAGTAAAATTAATATAATTAGGGAGCAAATCAATACATATTGATCTTGAGTTACTTCAATGGAACAAAAGAATAACAGATTAAAAGGAGATGATTTTTGTTAACATTGATTTTGTTAGCATGCTGGAACAACAGTGCTGAAGAATTAAGTCTTAAAATATTTTCCTTCCCTGAGTGATATCCTCTGGTAATTTTATACCCTCTATGAAGCAAACATGGCCGTGTTTGAAAGAAATGGAAAAATAATTTTTCGCTGTCTGTATTTCAGTGACTGTTTGTTTGTGGCATCGTTTTCCTATGGCAAAAGACATTGAGTGTATTTTATTTTCTTGGAGATCAATTTCGGGCTGCAAATTATTTCATCAACCGATGTTTCCTTTTCCAAGTGTAAATTAAAGGTGGATGCATGTTGGCAAACACTACCTGAATAAATAACTGGTAGTATACTGGGATATAATCAAGCATATACAGTGAGGAAGTTGAGGCTCATAATGAGAAATAATGGAAGATTCACAGAAATCAAAGAAGCAATGCTTTTCTACACATCCACTGACTTATTTCATGTGGAAGAAAATGACACTTCCTAGCAGAAGAGAGTAAGTTATTTTTATTGTATTCAGGCAGACTTATTGCTATGTAATGGCTTTAGACTGACATTTATTAGTAAGGTGTGAAGGAAAAATAATAATGTGCTGCTTCAGAAGCTGAAGTCCATATTCTCAAAGTTGCTGCTGAGGATGTAAAAGTCTCAGGTGGTTCTAGACCAATACTTGTGCCTCTCCACGTTTCTTCAGAGCCTCCACAGGGCACCAGGCTGCTGTGGAAGGCAGACTTTGCCCAAACTCATAAGAGCATGCTGATTGAAGTCAGGGGCAGCTAATTTGCTTTTCACATCCTAAAGTCTCTACAGAGCGTAAACCTTTCTTCCTAACTCATATTTCGTTTCACTATTTCACAGCAGCTTTATAATATGTGAACAAATTCCCTTGCTGCATGTGATAAATCTAAATTGCTTTGCTTAAGAAGGTAATTAATTTAGAGTTTTCCTTTCAATTTTCACACCATATGAACATGAATAAAGCTTTTCATGGTGTATAAATTTATGTACAGTGATTACCCAAATGAATGGCAGAAACAGCTGCACCTTAAATCTTGAAGCTAAATTGCAGATTCTGGTTGCATTTCACACATTTGTTTAAATATAGTTTTAGGGAAACAGTAGGAGAACATATAAAGATGTATAAATATTAGAGGAAGAAGAGATTTTATGTGTTATTTGCAAATATACAGAAGGATTTTCAGTACATAATTTTGTTTACTAAAAAAGGGGTTTTGGTGGAGGTAAGGTTGATTATTTAACATTATTTCATAGTAACTTATATGTTGGCACAATTCTGATTCAATTATTTGAGTAATAACCCAGCAGTAAAACATACCTGGCCTTCTACAAGATGGGTGAGAAAGTTATTGTTTGATATTAAATTTTGTCATTGAAAAAATGAGAGCATTATAACACAAAATCTTCATTAAAACAATGTAGATGTAATGTAGAGGCTACCATCATTAAAATGTTACGCTTTTTTTCTTACATTAAACACAGTCCCAATCTAAGTTGGCAAAGCATATGATAATGGCATTCTAAATAATTTTTTTAATAGTTAATTTCAGAAAAATAATTTCAGCTATAGCTACAGTTACACAACCATATGAAATTACTAGGAAAATTGAAAGATTACTTCTTTTCTTCTCATGGAGTAGTATTTACTTTAGATCTTGAACCTTATTCGAACAAAGGTAGTCTTGATGGTAGCATATTTTGACTTGAAGCTACATCTGGGCATCTGTGCTGGAATCAAAATATTCTTGCCCAGTCTTGCTGGAGGGCAATAATTTTTATTTCAATTTCCACATGGAATCCCCTGAAAAAGCTTCAGGGAAAAAGACATCATTGTCAGGAGCAGACTGAACTCTGAGCCCAACAGATAAATGGCATTTTTCGTACCTTAAGAAAGAAATAGAATGTGAGGAATATCCCCTGAATAACAATATTGGAAGCCAAGGTTACCAAATTACTACCTGAGATCCTATTTCAATCTCAGGCTTATGTTCTCTTAAGCTGAAGTGAAGAACATGGAGAAATATTTTCACTGAGTTCACTGACTAGTAAGCAGAGTTACAGGGAAATGAAGAGTTTTGTATCTGAGTGCTTTTAAGGAAGATTTTTTTAGGATCTTAATCGCAAGTGATTTTTCATTTTTTTTTCCACCCTCTCTCTCTTCCCCCCCTCCTTTTTTCTTCTTTTCCCCCTTCATTTTCCCTTCTCTCTCTTCCTTTACTCCAATTTCCTTTTTTTTTCCTGTTTGTTCCCTTCTCTTTTCTCCTTTTCTTCAGTTTTCTTTGCCACAAAATCAGCAGCTTTTTCTGAGAGAGCAGCCCTTTTGGCATCATATGAAGATTCCCATGCTGAAAGCAAAAAGCAAGTCTTCTTCTTAGAAGTGGAGGACTGTCCTTTGTGGGCAGAGCATGTCCAATACGTCATGCAATTGCCTAAAAAGAGAAAGATGGGAAAGTATAGGTTTATCCAAAGACAAACAAACCCCTCCCCCCCCCCCCCANAGGAGCTCACCCATGACACTAAAGTTGTCTGAAGCTGCTGCTGGCTTCAGGAGTTCATCCATGTTTGTGCCAGATTATTGCAAGGCTTAGTAGTTGATGTTCACTCTCCTGACCTAGAGATGATCTCCTGATTCAAAGGAGCCCTATTCATATTTTGCTAAGGTGATTATAATAGCATCCTGGAAATAGGGGAAAATATTTCTTTTTGCTGTCTCTTCTGTTCCTAATTTTTAAGCTACAGAAAGTATTACTTGGCCAGAGAAAGAGGCAAAATAGTCAATGGCCAAGAAACACTCTGAGAATAAATAGTAGTTCTCTCCCACATCACATACAGCTAGGAGATAGAAGAGAGATTATCATCCTTATGTCCAGAGAACAGTTGTGAAGGATATTTAATAAGTTCATTTTAGTTTGAGTAACACACTGAGGTGGGCTTAAGTCCACTTTTAGACTTCTCTAGTTTTTTAGCTTGCTTATAACAGCTCTCACAGGATGCAATGAGAGATTCTTTTTTTGCATTTTTGTGAGCCTTGCTAGTCCATTGAAGAAAGCCTTATAACAGCCATTACCTCATGGAGTGGTAGAGAAAAAAGATACCTTTAAAAATGTTGAATGAGAAAATAGGAAAAAAAAAAATATTTGGACATGGTGAGAATTGAATTAAGGAATCTAAAATGAATCACAGACATGGAGAATTATGGAAGATGGATTGAGTTCAGCGGATTTGGTAAAGCTTATTACTGCCACTCATGCACAGATCATACTATTTTAAACACAGAATCTCAGAAAATGTGTTTTTAGAATTTTCCTTCTATTTAGGTGAGAAATAAATCAGATCCCTCAAATTTCATCTTTCCTAGGAAACACCAATATTTTTTACAAACAACTCATCTATTGCAAATGAGCATGGACAAAAGTGTAACAGGAAAGGGTGTCTGGAGGCAAACAAAGACCTCCTGAGCTTTAACAGCAAGAGATGTCAGGGACATTTCATGTTTAAGTGTTGTTAGGATTCTCAGACTAAGAGTTCTCTGATATATTCCAGCATAGCCTGGGTATAATATTAGCAATTACCTTACTCACACAATACCTTTGGAGCAGCATGAGCCATATTTAGGCAATCTTACCAACATAACCTTAATCCAGTAAATATGAGGGTGCTCAATGAGTTCACAGGGTCAAAGTCATCAGAGAGAAGTAGGGTACACCTTAAAATAATTTCACATTTAACATAAGAAAGGATAGCTTCTTTTTTGAAATTAAAGTAGAGTGTAAATGAAAGTTACTCTTACAAGTAAGAGATGGGTTAATAGCCAAGATTTCATAAGAGCAGCCCTTTATGCCTCACATGCCAAGTTCCTCATACAAACCTGTGCAGCCTGTCCAGCATTCCTCATTGTTTCCCAGAAGGCAACAGGGAGCCCTGGTTATTTATTGGCTCAAATTTTTCATCACCTTTGTTGTAAATGGCTATGTTCCCCTTGGGTGCCATAATAGGATTCAAGTATGGCCCTAAGGTATCTGGTAAAGGAATTAATTATTATTTCTTCTGCAATGCTTGAATGCCCAAATTATAAGGATTGGTAGTATCTCACATGGTGGCTGCAAAGACAAGTGAAATTTGAAAATGCTATTTGAAAATTGCTATAATGCAGAAATATAAAACTTTAAAAACCCCAAAATTTTAATACAAATTCAGAATTCCCCTAGAGAAAAATTTGCTCTTTGCCAAAATGGTGATTTTTACAGGAAAAGCATTCTTTGTTCTATCAGTTTCAGTGTTTTGCTTTGAAAATACAAACTGCCATTGCATTTTCAAACAGTTTGTAGAGTGTCTCCGAAGTTTAATCTGTATTTTGCGACAATTTTAAATCATCATTCAAAATTCCTTCACCAAAGCAGATTTACAGTCACTGTGGGTGAAATACAAATGAACTATTGCTACTTTTATTTTGTAGACCACTAAAGTTATTCTGACAGGTCAAAAAGAGTGGATGACCATAAAGCTTGGCTTGCCTCTTTCCCATGTCTTCTTTTCTGATGGCATGAGAAGCTAAAAATTTTATTTGACAAGAGAAAAAACAAATAAACAAACAATTTAGGAAAAAAAAAGAAAAAGGAAAAAACCACACATACACCAAAACAAAACAAAACAAACACAAACAAACAAACAACAAAAAAACCCCAAAACCACTGCAAGTAACCTATTGTTTATTCTCCAAAACATCTTCAAAATTAAAATGACCTTAAATGCAGAACATCAAATTTATAATCAAGTTTATATAACTAAAGTCAAGAAAAAAGTCAAGAAACCAACAAAGTTTTCAACAATTACCAATCATAAATACTCCATCCCTAATCCTGTTTCCTTGTTAAATGTGAAGCTTAATAGATTATTGATTTCGCTGTAAAACTTAGACCATAAAATATACAAGATATGCGCAGAGGTAGCATCAAGGTTGTCCTTGTAGAATTAAATTTTATGTTTCCTGACTCTCTGGATTTTAACTACAACCTGAAATATTACAGTTTTGTACTAACAGTTCATGTAGCTCTTACTAAAATAAATTGCACCTTACCTTTAGTATTTACCAACAGACTAGGAAAGTAAGACAATGGTCTTTTCATTCCAAGTTTGTTGTGACTGTCATGACAAACATATGGATAAAAACAATCTTACAAGCAGGATGCTTATCTGTTTTACTAGTTCAGAAAGGTCTGATTGATGTGAAAGACCAAGGTCTCTCTAAAGATAATTTAGCTATTTCCATACAGTTTACGCTTGTGTTAGCTGTATCCTGCAAGGGGACTCCCAGGGGGATTTTCTCTGACCTTCCCTCTAAAAGGTAACATATAAGAGATTCCTAAAGGAACCATCATCTAACAAGACTAATGATAGCTTCCATGCCTATTACCATTCAGTGAGAGTGAAAGAGACTTTAAAAATGCAGTCCCACATTCCTCCCTTGATGTTTCTCATGATCTATTAAGGTATTAGATGCCACATAAATTAATCATTAAAAACTTACAGTTAGTCTTTACAAATAATAACCAGGTGTACTTTGATTATTTTTTATCTCACTATATATATTTATATATTTCTGTCACTAGACACAAGTGATAAAGGACAATTTGTTTATTGATGAGTAATGGCTAGCTACAGTCCAGAGAAAGACCTATATTCTTCAGCTTCACAGTCCATCAGAAAGTTTGGAGGATTATGGAAAAACATCCATTCTTTATTTCTGAAGTAGCTCATGCTTTGTCATTAAACTGTGCTTTCATGCTATTTTAGGGAGTGTGAGCTATTGTGCTGACTGTTTATTAGTGCATATAACCCACCACTTGATTTATTTTTTCCTGATCAGTAGTACTTAGCTTAAAAGTTTCTCCAGTACAGTTACTACGGAAAATTTTTTTGAGAACTAATTTTTATTGAAACAGTCTTCCCTAGCTTAGCATTTTTTTTTAAGTATAAAAGAGATGATCTACATTTATATTTAAACTGTTGTCACCATAATATCATTATTGACATATTTTTTCCAGTTATCTGATGTATTTTTTTAATAAAATAAAAGCTCTTTCAGAGCAGCGATAACTTGTTGAATTTCACTGTTGTTATAACAATCTATTTATTTTCTTCAGGGTTTGCATTCACTTAGTCCCATGGGGACGATGTGCCTGCATTTCTCCAGTGATCATGTTGCTTTCTAGAGATTTAAAGCTTTTACTTTAAAACAGGAAATTATTGACCTGTATGATTGGAACTTGTTTCCTGATGTGAACTAGTTCAACTCTACTTCTAGATCCCTAGATAAGCATGCATTTGCACTGAATATGGATAATTCTTGCTGTTTCTCCACTGCAATATAACAAATACAGATGCACTCAACACAGTAACTTTAAATACATTTTTGAATGCTGAAAATGTATTCTGAAAATGTTGTTTGTATCTTATTTGATTTCATAAGCTAGTATGTTTTTATTTTTCAATATGATGCTTTAATATCTGACTAGTTTTATTTTATTAAAAAACTTGATGGTTATCATGGATATTTGAAAAAGTTGCACCAGAACCTAGACTACTCATTTAATCAATGGCATAAGATCTCTCAGCTATAATAACTTCTCAGTATATAATAATAATATTAATAATAGAAGTTTTTGTGATCTCCTGGATATTTCTAGTGGATCTATGCTTGCTGCAGATTTAACAACATTTATGACAATCTCTACTAAACAATAAGATTGACTGGTAGTAAAGGCAGTAAAAACATATCTTATTTTGAAAGTGGTTGCTCAGCATGGAAGTTAGGCAGAGAAGTGAGCTCATGAGGAAAATGTCTTCTACCACAAAACTAATTTTTCCCCTAATCCACTGACTTGAATCATCCAGGAATACGTTTATTATGTAAGGAGCTGCAGTGTGCATGGCATCCTGGAGAATATTCAGAAAGAAAAGATACACTTCCTCACTCTCCTTCATCCATAGTCATGACAGCATGACTGATGCTCTGCTGTGCAAGCCTGTATCAGCCAACAGACCCTGTGTGCTTGGTGCTCACTCCTGTGGCTGTGCCAGAGCTCTCCTCTGCTTCTCTAAAAACTGTGCAGAACAGCACTGTCCTATTGGGTCTGGCAGAGGCAGTGCTAAATACACATCTATGCCCCGGGTATCTACATCTGTGATGTTAAATAACACCTAATAGTAACTCCCCTTCTGAAGGCTGCAAAATTTAAATAGAAAAGAAAATGGAGAGATCAAATGAAGATTAGGGAATCAATTCATAATTAATTTATGTAACAGGAGTTCCCTGCCCACCCCCTCCACTCCTCCAATTATTTGAACAAGAATTTTATTTTCAGATCTTCTTTGGCAAGATTATTCATTAGTTCTGGGCATAATCCATCACCTGCTGAATAAACAGAATTAATACACCTGACACCTGAAATCCAAAAAGATTTTTTTTTAGTGATGGAAATTTAAAGTGATGAGCAAACCTATGAGGATTGGGTTCTGACCTGCATGTTCATTAACATAACTTTAGATTTTACTTTTCTGGTTTTGTTTGAAATATTTTGCTGTTTGTTTTTTGAGGGTTCACATCTTCCACCCCACAGTAGGGTTCCAGTGCTGGTAAGGGATTCTTGGTGTTATAGTAACATGGAACATACCTGAAAGCTAACTACAATCAATTGGTGTTATTTAAGTCATTTCTCATGTTAGGGGTAGACTTTCTAAGAATTCTAAGCCAGAATATTCATGTAAACGCTTGAAAATATTTTTGCATGGTATATTATGAACCACTTACCCATCCCTATGGCTGCCACTTGATCAAAGAAAAGGAGGTATGAAATACCTTCACAGAAGAGCTGTCCTTAAGACTACACTTAGTGAAAAAGATAAGACTCAGACAATTGTTACGCTGCTTCACAGACATTCCTCTCCTTTCTTCCAATCCATTCATTTAGACAATAAGATGAAGTGCCTTTTGTGGCAGTGAAAATGTGTGATACACAAGATGAGCCGCCAATAGTATTTACACATACATCAGGGGGCTCCGTGTACCTGTATGACATGCCTTCCCTAAGGGTGAGATACCTTGTCTAACATTGGTCAGTAAAAGGAGCAAAATATAATATACTTTTCATGTCGTTGAAAAGAAATACTGAAATTTACAAGTTGTATGGGTTTTAAACCAAAAAAGTTCTCACCTACAAAATCTGCTAGACAAGAAAAACAAGGTGAAAAACAAAATTACACCTAGAATTTTGAGAATCCCTACAATAAAATAATATCACAAAAATTATGTTAGTCAAAATGGAAAACATAAAGGATAGAACCTTTTGTTTCCTCTTTTGGCCTCTTCCAAAGCTGGGAACAGTGTTCATCCCATGCCTCTCTGGACATTCGCCTAATCAGGAGTCTGATCTAAGGGTACTATCAAGGACAGATCAGACCTCAGGCAAGCTGAATTGCTTTTGAAGACCCCTTTCCCTCTCTCTAGTAGGGAATAGTCCTAAAAATAGAAGCCTTCATTTTAGCATTTATTCCCAAGAAGGAAATAGAATAAATGGAAAAGAATATCCATAGGGTATCAATCTGTTAATCTCCTTCAAACTGGATTCGGGTACAATGGTCAGCTGTAGGATGCCTTGGTCCTTTTTCTGAGAGATGAAAGGAAAACTTTGACTATTTTTCTTCACAGAGAAGGATGAAATGTAATTCTAAACATCTCAGAGATTATTACTGAAGTTACTACACATTGTCTATTCAAGCTGGATACAGCATTGAGGAGGCTCAAGAGGCAGTCATGCAGTGTGGTAAGAAAGGCAAGAAGAGAGAGAAGTTGTTCAGTATACTTAAATGCTGAAGGTTTTTCTCTAAAGAGGAGGAGTTTGGTGTTGAAATGACACTGCAGAGCCAAAATTTTTCCTGTGCAAGTATTCTGTGCATTGATTATTTATGTTTTGGTAACCATGCTGCCCTTTGTAACATTTCTCCTTTGGTTTCCTAAGTATGCCATTAAAGACTTATGTTCAATCTTATAAACATAGAAATTAATAATAGCCCATAGTGTTAATAAGTAATAAAACCTCTAGCATAACATTTATAAAAGGCACATGGGAATTTAAAAGTGTAGTATGGAGGAGATGTGGAATTGTGAGTGTGGAAATGATAGAGATACAGAGCACTGTCACAGAAAAAGAATGTTATATGAACAAAGGGCAGCGAGGAAGTGATAGAGAAGCACATCAGAGAACCATTCTCTTGCTCTGTGGCCTGGCTGTTTCTAAGCACAATAAAAAAAAGACATACGAGGGTAATAAAATTCATGCTAGACACATCTCTAAAGCAGGAACTGACTGAGGAATAAAAAAAGCACTTTCCTCCTAAGTCTTAAATTTGCCAGAGTGAATTCACCTCCAGTAGCCAGGTACAAAGGTATCACTGGTCCCCAGCTAATTTAAGGTATAAGCAGCTCTGTAGAAGGGCAATGTATGCATGGAGGAGTAACTTTAGGGCCATTCTGAGGAACAGTTTTTTCTCCTCTGCTCATTTTACAGATGTCTGCATCGTCACAAAATACTGTGAGCAGTTTAGGAAGGGATTAATTTTGGATGTCTAGAAACGGTATGTTTCAGAATTTGTGGATATCATTCTTAGCATCAACAAAGGGTTTAGATCAGATGATTGCACCTTGAGTTCTTCACTTTATAATGAAGTCTAACCGCATGTGTCTGTTAATGTAGCATTATGCTTTAATTTCAGCTTCAGAACTAAAAAAAACCATGGAATCATAAGTTTTAGATTTGCTATTAATAATAAATAAGATTTTTTTTTTCCCCATACTCTACATATGTCTTCTCTGCACCATATCTTGAAGCTTGAAAATTACTTACAATGAAAGGTATCAATGTGGAGAAACTAGTTTTCACGATGTCCCTTTTGGAGAATTCAATGACTTGTGTGTAAACACAGGCATACAGAAAGTGTTCTGCAGCATCTCTCTAACAGACAACTTATACATCTTAGCCATGCCTTGACCCACAAGGCATGTTCTGCCTGTTGTTTAGTTTCAAGGAATGCAGAAAACTTGTCATGGAGATTTATAAAGAAGGGACAGAACACTTACAGATATCTTAATCACATCTGTATCAGAACCAGCCCTGTTAACTCTGAATAGGTAGACTGTTGTGGTTTAAAGGACAACAACTTTTTTTTTCTCCTTCCTGGGGGGGTTCTTTGTTTTTCTACTTCCGCCGGGGCACAGTTTCCAGCAGAGGTGAGGAGCCCACGGATTGGCTAATTTTAAGATGGGCACTTCATGTAGCCACTTGAAAATTAGAGGCGTCTTTGCGAAGCTTACATTTTTAGGAGCGGGAAGTTTGAAGCACTCTTCGACTTCCGCCCGCAGGGAAGGTAACACCGGCGTGGCCCTGGCCGGCTGCTCTGGGCCCCAGGGCCTGGGGGCCGTGCCGGGGCTGCGGCCGGCTCCCCCTTCCCCCACCTCCTCCCTGGCAGTGATGCTGCTGTGGGGCTGCTTTTGCTCTCCCCCTCCCTGCCTGAGGGAGAGGAGAATGGAACTCCAGGAGGGGGGCTCCCGGCCCTCCCCTCTCCTGGGCCGGGCCTCTGCCCCGCCTCCCCTTCACCGCCCCCCAACGGGGTGAGAGAGAGAGAGATCAGCCTGCGGTTACCGGGATTTGAGCCAGAGAAGAAGGCTTCAGAAGCTCCTAAGTCAATGAGAAAAAAGTTAAAGACTAAAGGAGGGGAGAAAGAAGAGATGCCTTTAAGCTGAAAATCTTTTGTAAAGCCATGGTGATGAACTGCTCCTTGTAACTCACGGAATACCTTGGGGGAGATGCAGTGAATGTCCTGCTTGTAACCTGAGCAAAGGCACTTGGTGTTGAAGCAGTTGTGATTAATGAGGAACCTGACCAGAGGGAGAGAAAGATGGGGACTAGGCTACAGATATGAGCGATGAGAGTCCCTTGCCCTCGGGGATAGAAGAAGACCCCTTGTTCCAGGAATGAGAAACCTTGCTTCCAGAGAGAGAAGACCTTTGCTTTCCTACCAGGACAACTCATCCTTAAAACTCCACCCCATAGTATATGAGTGAGCCCTTGGATGACAGTTGTGGGAAAAGCTGTAACCAAGGGAAGACTTGTGTCACATGTGAACTAATATCCTTTCTGGGCGGGAGTTCACAGTGATATGGATTCTACAAGAGACTTATGCTTCTTGTGGGAAAAAATCTCCATGGTGAGACGAGAGAGACTCTTCTTCCAATTGGACTGATGAAAGCCTATTTCAAGAGTGGTAAATTGACCAGGGGTTTTCTAAGTTTGTTTCTCTGTGCTGTTGGTGAGAAGGATGGTGGTAAAGGAAGATAAATGAGGTGGGAGAAAAGAACCATCTTGGGTGGGGGGCTGGGGGGGGGAAGAAGAAACCACCTGGGGGTTGATTTTGATTTTGTTGTCTTTTGTTAATAAACTATTTTTATCTTTGAAGTTTAGGCCTGTTTTGCATTTCTCTTAATCCTTATTCTCATGAAACCACTACACTGCACTCTCGCCTGGTGTGAGCAGGCGAGCAGGTGAATGTGAAACTGCTACAACTCTTACTGTCACAATAATTAAAGCCAAAACCAGTGCTCCCGTCAGAAGAGCAGCTATTGTAATGAGGACTGTAAATTTACACAAGATGCCTTGTAGCTTCATACCAAGAGTAGCAGAATGGAATAAAACAGACATGCACATTCAGATGCACCTGCATACACTCTGTTGAAGGTATGAAGATTTTATTCAAGGTAAATGTTTTAAGTCTACCACTCAGAAAATTCAGAGGATATATATTCCTCTCCTGAATTACACACCACTGATGTGAACTTACCTGGTGTGAAGTTGGAGAGACCTTAAGAGTCTTCACGGATTTAAAAAAAATATATTTCCAAAGGAGTTCTGTGTCTGAATATTGCTGAGATTTTAATTGAAGTGCTTCCAACTATTCTGTGGCATCTTACTGTTGAACTTGAAGGTGCTAGAGGGGAGAATTACAAAGAAAATAACTTAAAGCATATATTCTAGCAATAGTTATTTGTATGGTTTCACTGAGGAACTGGATGCATTTACGTAGAAGAATCCTTCCTTCCTTCCTTCCTTCCTTCCTTCCTTCCTTAATTTATTCATATATCTATACATCGATAACTAGATACAGGTNTCACTGAGGAACTTGATTCCTTTACGTAGAAGCATCCTTCCTTCCTTCCTTCCTTCCTTCCTTCCTTCCTTAATTTTTCCATAAATCTACACATAGTTTACAGGAGACAGTCAAGTCCTGTTCACATTGAAGTCAGTGGGAGAAAAAAATACTTTGATTCTAGGGAAATAAGAAGTTGATTCGGAAATATCTGTAGGAATTTAATTATTAAAAAATTATTTAGAAATCCTTTACACAAATAAAAAAGTCATTCAGAGTACCTCACTATCGAGAAGACTTGAGGTGACTAACGTTGTTATTAATCTAGAAATATTAGACAAAAATTAAAAGTCTCAAATTAAATGGTTCTGTAGAGACTGGTAACTCAAAAACATTTCCAGCTTTAGAAGAAATATTTCTCCTTGCCCTTGGTGCAAATACAGCAGTTTTGAAAACAACAACAAATACTTTCAAAACCAAGAATTGGTGCTGAAATTCCTATGTAGCCAACATGCAACTTGTTAATGTCTAATATGGACATGATTTTCATGGAACAATATGCACCAACCATGCAGTAGACCTCAAAGTATAACCATTTGGGCACATGAAAACAGACACAGTCAAAAATCATGAATTCATCAGAGGAAAATTGGTTAAAGAAGATTTTGAGCTGAAGCTAATAGAATTGTCCAGAACTGTAGCTCTTAACACCTTAAATTAGGTGAAAGACATTGAGTTGTGGTACTGAATACACACAATATTCTATTCAGTAGTCCCACACTATGTGGGACTAGCAATGCACAGCATCTCCTCCAGTGATGCAGCCCTGTGTCATTTGATCCTCAGGCTGGGAACTGATTGCATGGGAACAGATGTGCCTGCACATGTGAGAAAGAAGCAGAGGAAATAATGTGGAAGCAAGAGCAGTGGAGAAGCAAATACACAGCCCTGAATGCCAAGTACTGCCTTGAAAGGAGACCACAACTGCAAATATGAAAACTCCTTTCTGTTGCTTGATTTTTGCTGTCTTGAGGAAATAGTTCTTGGTTCCTTTCGAAATAAACAGGAAGATTTCTGAGACACCGCAGATGCATTTTTTCCTCCCAATAAACAGCCCACAGTGTCCTGAGTATTGGCTAAATGCACAGCTGTAACTATGTCAACTAATTATTATTCACATTTTTTTGATGATAATATGTCCCATTCAGCTTCTTATTTACATATGTTAGATGTCTTCCCCAATGTGCAATCAAACATTTCTCCCTTAAAATATTTATTTTTCAGTCTTTCTATTGCTTTTCCTTATATGTCAATACACTGCAGATAGGATGCTTTGATACTTCTGGTGCATGGTTCAGGATGAAAAAGGATGAAATATCAGCCCATATATCTTAAGACACCATGTTTTTGTCACATTTAGCACAGTAGATAGCAGTGGTGTCACAGCATGTGTTAACAATTAGCAGATGATTCATTTTAGTAGCAGCTTCGCTGTAAAGGCTTCAATATTTCTCAGCACAAGGACTGTGTCCTTTGACTAATGTGCTTATTTTACTATCCAAACCAATGCTTGCCCATTCTTTGAATTTCATGTTTACACTCAGAATCCCTTTGACTGCAGGTTTGGGAAGTACCAAATGCTTCTCCATCTGGGAAGGTCATTTTAATCCCCAAGATAGACTTGCTGACATGAAAACAACATATTTGGAACCGCTGCCAATTCTGGGCTGGTCCTTTGCAAATGGTACTTCAGGCACATGGCATGGGAAACAGGCTTTTATTACCCACATGTCCTATTTATAGGAATGAAAATAATTAGTAAAGCTTATTATTCACTTGTTTTGTCTATTTATTAGTGCTGTTTTCCTCTTGTTTTTCACAAAGTATCTTTACACTGGGAAGCAGGATCCCTGAGTAGCTGCCTGCCAGCCACAGCCACCAACGTTAAGTTATGGGTGGAGATGCTGAGCCCAGCCTCTCCCGAAGCGAGTGATATATAGGCTCATATCTGACAACAACAGAAAATAAAAACAGGGCTGTATAACCACACAGAGCAGGAGCTTGCCTCGGGCAGCAAAATATAATAGGCTGCAAAATGTTAAGAGACTGTTTACGCACTGGCAGCCTATTGTGCTGCACCAACACAAATCATTTCATCCAGATAAAGTTGCACTGAAGTATGTAACCATATCCGTGTGTAGCTGTAGGGAGTAGCTGAGGTGTCCTAGAGCAGCATGCTCTGCTTTCCTTATCACAATTTTACCTAGGACACAACAATTCCAAAATTGTCTTGGGTAGAGGTATCCACATATTTTTTCCAGCTGGAGAATATGCTGGGGTTTTGCTGCAAGCAGGAAGACCACATATAGACTGTTTAGGGTGGAGCAAATTACAGCTGCTCCCAACTAATATGAGAACTCATGTTTTAAAGCCACAGCTCCCATCTCAGTTTGATCCAAGCAACTCTGCTAGAATCAATACAACATATGGAATGCCAGGATCTTGTCAGAGTGGTCTTATGCACCATTCATCCCTTGACTGTAGCCAGCACTCATGGCTAGGAGAGCTGTAGGACCTAGAGAATATCCAGCGTTTGACAGGGCTGCTGACATGAATGTACAGTGTTAGGTCTGAGATCAAATAATTGGTTGAAACTCACCATGTAGGAGGAACTGCTTTTAGAACGAAAACTCTCTTAATCTAAAGTCTCAAAAAAGTTGTGTCCCTTTTATTTGAAGATGTTTGTCCCCATCTTCAATGTCTATACAACTTTATTATCTATATATTTGCATCGATATTTCCATCCATTGATGTCATGAAGTTTTAGGGGGATTTCAACATTGCAGTTAATGTTTAATTTATGGAGTAGTAACTGTCCAAAATTGCCTATATCTTCTTAGTTCACAGGTTTCATTTTGGAGTTAAAAAAATACATCAAAATCTGCAGCAATTTGATTATTAGTCCCAGGGTAAGATTTTAACTTTTTGTCATTCTTTTTTAACCATACTTTTTCCTGTAGAAAATCTTTAATTGAAGTTAGGTTAGCCTTTATACTCAGATACACTTTATCTCACAGGGTGAAAAGGTGAAAGGTAAAGTTGGGTTTGAAAAGGGCTGATTATCCGCTACATAGTCAAAATTTTAATTTCCAGCACACAGAAGCCTGAATGAAATGCAAAGGCATTTCTACAACAATAAAAATAAGGAGAACTTGACAAATGAGACAAAACTTTTCCATTAGCATTTGGTTTAAAATTTACTTTATTTTACACATCAATGAATAGGCTTTGTATGTGTGTTGATTTACTACAAACATTGGAAAAATTGAATTTGATTGTCACAAATAGAAAACCAATTTCAGAAAGATACACATACTTCCAAACAGAAACAATCCTTTAAATCCACATGCAGAAGTAGTTTGTGCTGGAAACTCTAGGGGGTTCATCCAAACATTGGGAAAAAATCTGTGCCATTCTGAGTTAAGTTTTGAACACAGGCATGCATATGTATTGACATGGGGAGAACTCACTAGTGTAAATTTCCCTACACACCCTACACAAACCTACAATTTATGGTATAAAACACAATTCATCTTTATTCTGTGGCTGAGAAAACAATTCATCAGTTATTTAAAAGCCTCCATTCTTTCAGCATCAAACTAACACAGGAAAGTAAGATGCAAAGGAAAAGCACCCTCCAAAGCAGCTCTTATAGAAGAGATAAGTGCTAAGGCAAAATAGAGATGAAAAACTCCCTGCTAGGTTCAAAACATCAGCTTGCTGTAGTGTTTAGCTCCTAATAAATATTCACTTTTTCATTAGTTCTAAAGGTCTAGGACTATACAACCACATTCTTCATTCTGTATTAATGATCCAATAATTTTAGTTATTTTCCATTTTTCTGCCATTACTAAAACCCCTCAAGGCTCTTCCTCCATTCTGAAGTTTCAGGAAATCTTTGAAATCCTCTGGGGCTTGTGCTCTCTGACAAGGTATCATGTAGGCATCAAATGAAGGAAAGATAAGTGAAAAAAACAGGATTGAAAAAAAATACATCAGCTTTCCTTTTTACCACAGGATAGAATTTTTAAATCTTGAAACTATGTTAGTCATAGTGTAGAAGGATATAATTTAAAAGGTTTGATTTTTCTTCAAATATGTCAAAGTACAGTACAGTTTCACAAAATCAAATTTTTTAATCTGTAGGTATTAAATAAATTAATAGTTTCCTTACTTGGAAACCGTTTTTCAAGTGCTTACAAGGGTTGGGATGGGAAAGCATTTAAAACAATGAAGGATCAAAATTTAAATTAGAAAATTGTATTCAGTTTATGATTATTCGATAAATTAGTATATGTTAAATTTACACATCTATTTTGTGCAGGTATATTGAACCTTTGAAAAAGGAACATCAGGAAAACAAACTAAATATTAGGCTTATTCAAAGATAACTGAGAAGCAGGGGATGTCTGCTGAAATGAGTCTAGACTCAAATACTTCCACTAAGAAAAATATAGTCATATAGCAGAAGAATTAGGGGCAAACTCAAAGTTATATTGGCCAATGTAGAACAAAAGAGCATTTTCATTTTTTTTAAGCTTGAAGTTTTTACTGCTCAGGTAACACAGTGTAATATGCCTGCGCCTAGTGAAAGTAAAGATGTGTTATAAACATTCACAGTCTTTGCCCCATCATTGTAATGTATTAAAACAAAATTAAATTATCTAATTGGAGAGCATTTTGAAAACTTCTTTGTCACTACCATAAGAATAACTGAGTGCATTATGGTATTCTAAGTCACCTCAAACTTTGGCAAAGGCTCTCCTTCCCCACAGACATCATCAAATGATTCCACCTGTCTTCATTATTGCAGTAATAGTAACAAATGCTACTGGGACAAGTCAGCATTCATTGACATCATTGATCTGACATGTTGAATTATAACAGTAAATATTAAGTTACAGTTAAATTCCCTGCACATGGTCAAATGGAAATCCCATCACGGTGTTTAACAGCTCAGTTTTACTGAGCAGAGTGAAAACAAGAGGCAACAGATACATATAAACTTCCCTGATATGTCTCAGCTCTTCTACCTGAAGAAGTTAACAACAAAATGGTATATTGGCTTCTACTCAGCTCTTCTATCTTAGCTAGTCTATTCTCCTTAGTCTTCTCTGTTGTCAGACAATGCTGATAATTCTATGTGTAGTTTTTCCTTAAGAGTTGTCATGGGTTTGTTCAAAACTGGGCGGAAACACCATTTAATGTAGCGGTTTCACATTCACCTGCTCGCCTGCTCACAGCAGGCGAGAGAGCAGTGTAGTGGTTTCATGAGAATAAGGATTAAGAGAAATGCAAAACAGGCCTAAACTTCAAAGATAAAAATAGTTTATTAACAAAAAAACAACAAAATTAAAATCAACCCCCAGGTGGTTTCTTCTTCCTCCCCCAGCCCCCCACCCAAGATGGTTCCTTTCTCCCACCTCATTTATCTTCCTTTACCACCATCCTTCTCATCAACAACACAGAGAAGCAAGCTTAGAAAATCTTTGGTCAATTTACCACTCTTGAAATAGGCTTTCATCAGTCCAATTGGAAGAAGAGTCTCTCTTGTCTCACCATGGAGATTTTTTCCCACAAGAAGCATAAGTCTCTTGTAGAATCCATATCACTGTGAACTCCCGCCCAGAAAGGATATTAGTTCACATGTGACACAAGTCTTCCCTTGGTTACAGCTTTTCCCACAACTGTCATCCAAGGGCTCACTCATATACTATGGGGTGGAGTTTTAAGGATGAGTTGTCCTGGTAGGAAAGCAAAGGTCTTCTCTCTCTGGAAGCAAGGTTTCTCATTCCTGGAACAAGGGGTCTTCTTCTATCCCCGAGGGCAAGGGACTCTCATCGCTCATATCTGTAGCCTAGTCCCCATCTTTCTCTCCCTCTGGTCAAGTTCCTCATTAATCACAACTGCTTCAGCACCAAGTGCCTTTGCTCAGGTTACAAGCAGGACATTCGCGGTATCCCCCCAAGGTATTCCGTGAGTTACAAGGAGCAGTTCATCACCATGGCTTTACAAAAGATTTTCAGCTTAAAGGCATCTCTTCTTTCTCCCCTCCTTTAGTCTTTAACTTTTTTCTCATTGACTTAGGAGCTTCTGAAGCCTTCTTCTCTGGCTCAAATCCCGGTAACCGCAGGCTGATCTCTCTCTCTCTCCCCCTTGGGGGGGAGGGGGGGGGAAGCCCGGCCCGGGAGAGGGGAGGGCCGGGAGCCCCCTCCTGGAGTTCCATTCTCCTCTCCCTCAGGCAGGGAGGGGGAAGCAAAAACAACCTCAGAGCAACAGCAGCACTGCCCGAGGCAGGGAGGGGGGGAGGGGGGGGAAAAAACCGGCAGGGTCCCGGCCACAGCCCCGGCACGGCCCCCAGGCCCTGGGGCCCGGAGCAGCTGGCCAGGGCCACGCCGGTGTTACCTTCCCCGCGGACGGATGTCGAAGAGGGCTTCAAACTTCCCGCTCCTAAAAATGTAAGCTTCGCAAAGACGCCTCTAATTTTCAAGTGGCTACATGAAGTGCCCATCTTAAAATTAGCCAATCCGTGGGCTCCTCACCTCTGCTGGAAACTGTGCCCCGGCGGAAGTAGAAAAACAAAGAATCCCCCCAGGAAGGAGAAAAAAAAGTTGTTGTTCTTTAAACCACAACAAGAGTCTTGAACAAATTATATGAGGGGGTTTTTTTCCCCTTTCCTAACAGACTTCTCCTCTGAGACTTGAAGTATAATTTCACTCATCATCTGCTGTCCATTAGAAGTTACAGCTGAGTATTTTCTGTGTTTTTTAATGGCACAGGAAAACTATGGTTTTATATAACCTTCTGCATTTAATAAGAAAAGGAACACCTGTGTGATTTTACTTGACTTTGGCCCTAGCTCAGTGGAAATGCTGAATATGGTGTGTTTGCCTTCCAGAGAGTGGACCTGGATCAGAGATGGGTTTGAGAAAGGCTGTTCAAAATTCACTATACTCTCTAAAAATGTGAATGTAAAGGCTTCAGGTGACTCTTGAGTAAATGCTCAAGATGTGTTGGAACCATTTTTTTGGTAGTTCCTCATTTTCAAAGCTTGCAAGGAAAAAGGTTAGCAAGGAAAACTGAGTATCTAAGAAGGGAGTGAAACTGTCCCAGGATTACAGAGTTTTACTTTTGTTTTGTTTCAAAATGGAAGTTCCCTGAACTGTTCAAAGGTTCGTATTTGGAGTCTAGATTTCCATTTCATGTGTCTTCCTGAATTTTGCTTAGTTTAACAACTCAGATAACCAAGCCCATGTCCATATAAACATAAACAAAGTCACATGCAACAATGAGTGCCTTTACATTTTGCTTTTAGGTGACTCTGGTCCTCTGTTTTCATAGAGAATTTCCCCTCAGACCTAGCTTTGGGATAAATAAACAGTGTTAAAGATGTTCATTTTACTCATTCCATTATAATAAAAATAATAACACCTCGTTATTTTCTTTGGAAGTTGATAACTGATTCCAGATCACATACACTCTGAGTCTATCCCTTTGGTGACCTCTTACTTTTTTTTACTTATGCTAGCTTTTGGTTTTAATCTCCTTTCATTTGTTTCATGTTTTCTTCCTCTCCTTTTACTCCTGCCTACCATTTGCAATGGCAAAATGGCACATATCAGACATTCAGGTAATAAACATTTTCAAATTCTTTCCAGCAAAGCCTCTCAACTTTTTGCTTTGGATATACAATAGAATTTCAAAACTGAATTCGTTCCAGATATCAAATTTTAAAGTGTCTAAATTGAGCCCAGATTAATTTTTAAATTCAACTACTCATTTATGGTAAAAAACCTTCATCAAAATTTAATTTTGTTGTTAATTAGAGATACAGAATATATTCAGTACCTAAATTTTAAGTAGTTAAGGACCAGAGAAGCAGTTTCCAATCTTGCAGTTCTTGAAAAGGAAGCAAAAATATTTTCATTACTACAATGAGTACAGATTGCATTTAAATGACTCGAATATAACAAGCTCCTTTTTTAGTGATACTACTAAAACTTGGCATTTTCAACTCCTCCTAAGAGAAATTAAATCTTGGCTGTGTGAAAATATGTTTCATGTTTGTAGTTCTGCACAAGTCAAAAGGTCACTTATGTATGAAGGAAAGTGGGGACAAGCCAATGGGGAATCAAAAGTCTTGAAAACTGGAATAAATGTTGTAGTCAATGTTGTAGTGACAGGCAACTGAAAATTATGCTGACCTCATTGTTTAAAAAATACATCAGTGTAGCAGTCTACTTTTATATGTAGCAAAGAAAAGAGAAGTTGAAAATAAACCTTAAAACTGGCATAGTAAAAAATATATTTCTGGCAAAGTTATTCAGAAGTGGAGAATAATCATATTTCATTTGAATGAAATGAAATCCAAATAAGCAGCAGCATTACTGAGCTTTGAAACACAATATAAAATTATTTCTACTACAAATGGAGAAGAAAAATCAAATCAAAAGAAAAAAAAATGCTCAGTGTGCTAAACAGAACAATTTCAATTTAAAGACATCCAGTTGGAAAAAACAAACCATCATCCTTGTAGACTTAGACAGTCAAAGAGCATGAGAGGAAATCCTAGTTAACATCCATATAATATTTGTATACAAATGAAAAAGTATGCTATTAAGGCAGAAAGAGTCAATGAAAGGCCAAATGTAAATTGAGAAACTGAAGACTGCAATTGAAACCCCTGGAGATATCTCCACAACAGATTCTGCAGGGAAGATGAAGGGATAGCCCTAAACTATATCAGCATATTGTTTGCTAATTGGCTGCCATGTGTGGCAAAATCTTTTTATTTAATCCCATAGCAGATGCTGGTGAATATTCAGTATAAAGTAGAGAAGAGTTTATTTTGGCATTCCTAGGGCTGTGATTATAGCCCATAGAATCATGGTTGTAAATGGCCTCTTGGGAAAATCTGTGTATAAAAGAAGGACTCCAGATTGAGAAAATAAATCATGATCAAATATTATATAATTTAAGCCCTTTGCTGACTAAGAATATTAGGTCATTAGTCCATGTAAATAGAAAAACAAAAATTATATCTAGGGACATTTCAGTATTCTGCTTAATTTTGTACTTGATGTGATCAATAGTAGGCAAAAATCCATCTTGACTTTTGCCTCTGAGTCTTTTCACACCTAGTATGGTGGTATGAAGGAAAGAGGCAGTACTACATCACTAATGGTGATTTGTGTGCTGTGTCAGCTAGACAAGCTACAAAGCTATGCCCCTACCTCTGCTCCAGCAAGCTGAGCAGCTGCCATGTCCCAGCCAGCAGGAATAACTACTGCCACAACAGGCAACAGGAGCAAGGCTGTGTCACCTGCTGCCTTGGCCAGCTGAGGCGAGGGTCGGCTGGCATTCAGGGCAGGGGCAATGGGGCCACATAAACCACACACCTGCTCTGGCTTACTCAGCAGCTATCCTATCTAGCCATGGCCATGTGTCCAAAAGACAGCTTTCCATTCACAGTTGTGGCTCTTGGGAAGCATCATTTGAGTATCTTCCTCCTGAGAAAGTGGAAGGAAAAACAAGGTGGTCTGTCGATGTGGCAGACAGCACCTCCCAGGACTTCAGTGGGAAGCCATCGATTTTTGCCACCTGAGCACTTTGTTCTCATGTAATACCATGAAGTCATGAAATAAAGACCCTGATGGGCTTTTCAGGCCCTGACATAACATTTAAACCTACACAGGCTATTGTCTCTTACCCAGTTTATTTGTCTTCCATAATTATTTCTTATGGAAACAGGGGGCTAAGACTACAGAGAGTCCTACATTACATCCTCACTTTTCAGGATCAGAGTAATGTTTAGCACCACCCTCTGCTGGATGACAGCCTCTGTCCTGCATCCAAATCTTAGTCTTAGTAACTCTAAAAACATATGAGTGAATACAACTAAATTCTTTCTGTTCTTGCTGTTGTGTGGAAATAACACCAGCTGAGCCTGAAGTCCAGCCAGCTTACCTGATATGTTAGTTGAGATATCTCGGATTTGTGTCTCTCTGTCACAAAGCTGAGTTTTTGGATACCCAAGCATCATGGTTCACACCCTGTGAAGTCAATTCCTCTTTGTCCTAGGAGGGCTGAAAACTATAACTGAGACTAAATTTTAAGAAAAAAGTATTTTGATTATGTAAATATTAGGCATGTTTGGATTTTTCTCTCCATGGAAAATTACCATGGAGTTTCTATATCCAAATTTAGGGGGATCAGTGTTACTTTTTGCCTGGAATCTTCTACTGAATATGATATCTGATTTTTGATCAGGCCTTGCAAAAGCTGGTTCCGAGGCATGAACAGAAGAATTCCAAGCTGTTAAGATAGTTGTTACACTGTGAAAAATGGCTTTGAGGATGAAAAACTACCCTTTTTCCAATCCCTAAAGTTTAAATTAGTCTTTATGATACAGCTGACTGACTTTGTGATATGTTTTCCACCACGTGACAGCTTTCTTCTAATATTCAAGACTACAAAACTCCGTGGCGACATTTTGACATGTGTTAAATATACATTCTCTAAATAGGGTAAAGTTGCTCTGGTTTCTCTTCTTGGCACCTTCTGCCTCACTTAAGACCACTTATAAGCAGAATCATTTCTGCAGAGACCTACCTTGCTTCATACAGCAAGTCTCTATGCTACTTCCACCATGGAGTAATTTGTACATGGTGATATTCATGTGGCCCTTGTACTATTTTTTCAGCTAAACTCACATTGTGTTTTTTGTTCTCTGTGTATAGCTTGATTTTGCTCTCATATTCAGTTTCTCCCCACATATTTATCCATATGTAATTCTTCTTTTCATTCCTTTTTTATAAATACGTGGTGAACATATCAGATTAAAAAGCAAACATTTACCATTACTTGGTATAAATACAGTCCTGTGGTACTTATTCATTCTAAATTTAGGAAATACTGTGGTAAAAGCAGTGCCACAGAAGAGTATTTGTTTACCTTTCAGAGGCGCCCTGGTTATTTAAGTAAAATTAAGTTAGATTCCTTTTTTATAAGTTTTTGTCCATCACTGGAAAGTAATATTGGCACTAGCAAAATTAACAACAAAACCCACACATTTTTCACTATGCTTTAGAAAGAAATTTTCATCCACAATAAGAAACAACATGACACATTCTTTGATGGTGTTTCAGCTTGGATGGATTGTTTTCACAGCTATGAAAAGAGAAATTGTTAGAAATATGGTTAATATGTCTAGGCTAAAATGAAAATAATTTGATGCATGATCAATTTATGACTACTATTTATTCTTGTGGAAAAATATCTTTTGGACTTTTAATTCAATATACACTTTTTGAACACTGTTTGCCTGTCAAAATTTTCTAAGGATGTCATTAACTGGTGAACTGAAGCTGGTTGAATTATTTGCTTAGCAACATTTGGCTAGCAAATAATTTCCACACCAGCCATGGTCTCTGGAAACAATCTTCCTCTAGTATTTGCCAAAATACTTTCAGTCAATATTTTGGAAATTTTTCAAATTTGTTTTTCATAGTGTCAAATACCTTACAAGTGTTATATGACTGCTCACTTCAAGTACATAAATTTTTTTCTGACATAATTATAACTGCATTTTTTCTGAATATCTACTTATTGAGGGAGTTTAAAAGCAACATGCATTCCAATCTATTTCTTTAATGAGTTTTTAGTTGAGCAATATAATGGTGTAAAATATGAGCTTTATCATTTTCAGCATTTTAGCCCAGCAACAAAGAGACACAAAAGAAACACACACCATAGGCTCAGCTGGAAAGAAATAACAGTAATCTAATTAATTCACATCAAAAACACTACCGGTATTTTTTTACTTGAGTTTATAAGCACAGCTGCACTTTTCAATGAACATGATCGGGTGAATAAGATTCTTATTTCTGTGATTTCTCTCTTATTTTAACTTGAAAACTGATTATTTGGGGGTCTGAGGGAAAGAAATAACAGAAAATTTGCTGATCTTTCAATTTTGAATGCATAAAAATATTAGCTGGCTTTTCTATTTTTAATAATTTTTATTTGCTTTTAAAAGACCAATAAAAGAGCATAAAAATATTGCAATTTTTCCAACTAAGTTCAAAATGTAAAATATTACATATTAAGTCTGCCATACTTTTTTTATTTCCAGCAAACAGGACTTGATAAAATTTTCCTTCATTGCATGGGCCATATGACTATAACCTCTTTCTTCCTAAAGTAATCTCTAGAAGATGCTATAATACCCAAAATATACATGCCTTGGCTAGGAGATATCCCTGTCTGAATTTCTTCTCTTCCTGACATAGAGTCTGGACTGAAGAAGGTTTCCTGTATCAAAGGAGGTCGAGTAATTGGACTTGTAAATATTTCACTGTCTGTCTTGCAAAACTCTGTTGTTTAAAGTCAAGCATTTATTACAGTTTAGAAGAATATAGGAATGACCTTGATGGGTAAGAGCAGAAGTTCATGCAGTTTTATGACAATGACCAGCAAGGGACACATCAGAGAAGTACAAAACAACCTTTCCCTGATAGTCTCTCCTAGTTCCCAACCTGCAAGGTATCTGGAACCATAAGTGTATCAGGCTCATGTCATTTAATAGCCCTCAGCAGAGTTTTATTCTTTGATTTTGTCTATCTTTTTGATCTCACTTATACTTTTGGCCTGTGAATTTTACTTAGGAACAAGAGCTTCCTTTGGTTTTCTTTATACATGCTATCATATGATTTCATTTGGTGTCTTCCACATCCTGAGCTATATGAAACATCAAATTACTGTTTCCCGTTCATCTTCTCTCTGGCATTCAGGATGCTATATTCTTCTTTTTTGTCTATTGCCTGTTCAGTTGAGTCATTTCCAGACTGATCTGTTCTGCTCTATTTAATTTCTTCTTATCTCCTTGTCATCCCTTTCATCCTTCTCTGTACTGTTTTTACAATATCCTGTTTGATATGGTGCAACCACAACTCCAAGAAGCATTACATTCTGTTTTTGCTTAGTTGACTATTCCATCTTCATAACACTAAGTCTTAGTACCCTGCTTTCTTTTTAACCCCTGAGGAATACTGACATGATAAAGTCAGAAAACTATCTATAGTGACTACAGGGTCCCTTTCATGAGTGAAAGTATCTGATTTATAGCCCATTTTCTCATCTCTGGCTGAATGCTTGCAGTTTGCCATTAGTGCTTTATTTTGCATTGAACTGACGCTGAATTTAATCTGCCATTTCATCACCTGCTCATTCTGTATTTTCCATCGGTTCTCAGCTCTCACTGCTGCACGCTGACTCCCTGGGCATCGATGAGTTAAGAGTTCACAGAATTTTCTGTTCAGATAAATCAGAAGTCATTTCAGAAAAGGTGCCTTAACAGGAGCTAAAGACATTTTTTGCCGTATCTCCAGACTGACACACCCACTTTGATTTTGGCTTGATCCAAAGGACTGATCTATCACAATATTAACCACAATAAGGTAGTGGTAGGTGTAGTTTTAATTTTTAAATATATTCATGGGTAAATAACATCAAAATATGGGCAAAAAATATCCAAGTTTTCTGATGGAAACATGGCTTTCAGATTAGGGGTCTGGAATGGGAGTGAGAGTGGAGGCATGGGCTGGTGAGTGAATTCCAGTGATATTGAAGGCCAGGACAGCTCACGTGGGAGAAAGTTCTTGCAACTACCCCAGGCAGGGAAATGTTTAACTTGGTGTTTGCATGGCTTAGATACTAAAGTCAGCAACAAGACTGAAAGCCACAGGAAAGCAGGCTTCACTAACTCTGGTGGTCATCATGCTATTTGTCAAACAGGGATATTATTAAATTACTTAGTGTTTGCCTAATACATTGAAATGTAGAAGTTATATGTGAAGATTGCATACACAGTTATAATAATCATGAGTTTTTTAATTGTCTAATGGCAGGAAAAATTTTATGATGATTGGGGAGGGGTGTTTGTTTATAAATACTTAAACCTAGGGGTTTAATAACCTAGAAATCTTAGTTTTCCACCTCCTTTTTCAGAGCAAAAATTAAAACCAACAGCAAAAGTGCCTTCGCCTTATCTCTGGGCTGACTGAGAAGGGATTTATAAAATACTGTTGTCAGAGCATTGTGGCCATTGAAATAAATGTGCCTGCTTGAGCCCTGTGTGTGTGTCTGTAATCTTGATGCTAAGATTGAACAGCGGCTGTGTACCTGTCAGTAATGTGTGTTTGCCAGGGTGAAGCAAGCTTTCTTTTCTTGCACTTTCCTCTGCTGGAATGAAGCCAACCAAGCTCTGTAAAAAGAAATGGGAAGAAATTAAAATATGTAAATCAGCATCTTGTAAGGGGGGTTATTACGTGAGTAAGCTACTGACATCCTTCTCTAGCACTGTTCTCTCTCACTAAAAAGTGAGCACTGAGTGGTGGGAGCTTTCATTCTTGCAGTAGGAACTCTTCATCGCCCTGACTAAGCCTGTGGTGACAACCAATGGCTCAGTATTCAGAAAACAGCCCAAAGACTTCAAGAAACAGATCCCAAGTCCTGTAAAGATATTTTAGATGCTTGTAGGGAAAATGTAAGATTCTAGTAACTGTAGATTCATTGGATCAAGGACATAGAAAAACTCAAAACAACTTCACTGTAGGTGACAAGGTAACATAAAACATCACTTCTTAAGTTTACTGTCTACCCATTACAAAGGCACAGCTAGCACAAGTCTGAAAAAAGGAAAATAGCATGTATTCCATGCTGTAAAGCACATGTTTCCTCTGGGTAAAATTTTTGAAAGTAAAGAAAAAGGTATTGTTTTTACATTTGGAAGAGATAACTTCAAACAAAAATATATATACACAATGGAAAAACACTAGTAAAGAAAATCAGGAAGTGGCTAGCTGAAGCAGTTCAGAGCTCCAACATGTGTTGAAAAATTCTTTATAATGAGAAATAAGCAACTCACACAAGCATACATGGCAGGAATGTACCTTTCAATTCTCTGCAGTTAGTGCACATAGGTGGGAGGTCAGACACTGTCATTCAAACGCCTGTGAGGGAGATCTGGACTTCTGTTTTCTTCACCCAGCTGAGGGCTGTAACCGCTACAGGTTGCACAATATTCTGAGGTTTCTCTCTTGCTGGACCCTTAGTACAAAATGCTAAACAGCACAATAATGGTTGGCATCATGATGTGAATTCTAATCCCTTCAGGTAAAAGGGAAATGAAATGCTAAGAGTGCTTAAAACCGGGGCATAGTTCAATGACGTAAAGTCTCTCCCTTCCTTCATTTTTGATACTCTTATTTGTATTTAATTTATATTCTTCATTTTCACTAAATTATACAATAAATTTGTCTTTAATTTGTAAACAACTATGAGATAAAATGAAATATTTTAACATATTGACTTTTTCTAAAAATTGTTTTCTTCAGCTTTAGTTATCAGGATAGCAAGAAGAGTGAGAGACAAAATCAGCGGTGCCAATCAGGGTAACCAGATAACATGTTATCTACTGGAATGTAAATAATGTAAACATGAACAGCAACTGCAAGACTAGAAGAGGTTATGCTGTCATCCACTACAGATGACAGTATACACTGATACCAAAGGCATTGCATCACTAAGAACTGCAAGGTTAAAAGATGAATGTGGGAATTTTGGAAGAGTTATAAGAAAAAAATAGAGAAACTAATGATTTGCATGAGTACAAAGGTAGGGAAAAAACAGGCAATCATGAGCATCAATTGTGATGGCAGTTAGGGACCACTGAGCCACAGAGCAGGGGAATATTATGTGGCAAAGAGTGTAGATTGCATATGATCACACTGGAAAATGATCAGAAGCAACCATGAGAGCATTGGACTAACCATAAAAAAAGGGCTAATGCAGTCATGAGTCTAACTCAGCATGTGGTGAGCAAATTGAGCACAAGATGGAAAAGAGCATAAAATGAAGAAGCTTTGTAATGACTGGTATTACTCCTAGACATCTGAGAAATGAAAAGAGGAAAAAATGGTTCTGACAGATGAAAGAAAATTTTATGCAATTGCCATTTCCTGAAACCTAACTGGACAATTACATACCTGGATAGTTAAAAGTCCTGGTCATAAACGGTTCAGGAAGTTTAGCATGCATAAAAGGAGGTTCTGAGCTGGCTTTTCATTCTGAGAATGCTGTCACATATTTCCTGTCTTGCTGTGGCTTCAGGTATGAACTAATGTTGCTCAAGACAGGGGTTGGTGGAGGACATGGAATCAAATCAGAGAAAAGGACCATTTTATTCCTTCAGCACCTGTCTGCTCTACCTAGAAATATCTGTCTGGGGCATGTCAGTTTGAGCTGTTTTATTCCTAATGTAACAAGGTAGATAAATACATCTAAAGTAACTCTGCTCTGGATTTCATTACATGTATATCACAGATTCATTTACTAGATATTTGTGGTTGCTTGAAAGAGCAGTGATCTTGAAATCATTACAATGAGGCAAAAAAGAAAATTACCTTATAGATACTAAGAATATGATACAAGAAAGCATGAAATATCATCTTAGTATATGCAAAAGATACTTTTCCACTGGAAGGTGCCTCAAAGAAAAGACAAAGTCTGCAAAGACTTAGGTTCCTAGTTTATAAGCTGGGAAGAAGTGTTAAACAAAAGTTTGGAAAGTTGGCATGCTATGCAGACAACAGCATCCATCAGGCTGAAGGGGAATACCTGAAGACAGGAGGAATGCCTGAACCCTCATTTTTCCCCCTGAATTCCCACAACTGTATCTTTGTTATTTATTAGGCTCTTCTATCCATTCCAAAATTAACATAATGTCTTAAGATAAACAATTAAAAGGAGCTCATTCCTCCAGAGTCTTTAACAGGTATAGCAGTGACATTTGCCTGTCAAGGAGATGACTTGGTCTAGGCAAGTCTCTTCTAGGTTAATGGGCTCAGAAAACTCCCTTTTATAGGATGTTGCCATAACTCCTCAGTGCAGGCGAAAGGACTCACCTCCACACTGGTACACTAAAATGAAGGCCAGAGTTGGGCAAAAGTGGATAACATATGCCTTTATTCTGTGGCATATTGACTAGGCACCTGTTAGATAAGCTAAAAAGAATATTCCTATAAACTGATCCTGGTTTATACTCTGTTCTTGTTGATTTTTTCCTACTTGTATTTTTAATTTTTATTTTAAATTAAGCAGCTGTAGGACTGTCCACCAGAACCCAGGCTTCCTCTGCTTTCTAAGGAGCTGAGTGTTGCAGGTGAGTATTTAAGAACAATAACTGGAGGTGGGACCAGCACAGAGCCCTTCCCTGACTGCTCATCTCTTACAAAAGCAAATCTAGAAATTAATTTGATTTAAATGGTCACATGCCGGTATGATGTTTGACATGCTACTGAAAGCTGGTATAGAATTCCAGTTTAAAGAGCTATTGGAAAACTTACATAGAAAAATTATTATATTTTACAGCTTGTAAACCAGACTCCATTATTAATGCTAAAAGGAAAGTTTCAGGGTGACTTGATGGCAGTGCAAAAATACTGTTCTGGGAAATGGGGAAAAAAATATCTCAAGCTCTTACTAGTTCAGGAGAAGAGAGCGTAAAAAAAACAGTGGATGATTCTGAAACTGCACAAGTTCAGACAAAGTGGCAGTGCTTCCAAAAATTGCTTTCTTAATTATGGGGCAAACTATGAAGCCAGAAGATCTCTCCTACCCTTAAAGCCTGGACACTTACTAGAAGGTATGCTTTAGCCAAATCTGGGTCGAGTGCAGCACCACATATTGCACGTCTGGCTATTCTCTGAGCGGAACCAAGAGCTTGAGCACGGGTATAAAGCAGTGAAAATGTTTTGTTTGTGAACAGTTTTACAGGAAAGACAACTGAAATATTTTCTGGGTATTCATGGTAGCACAGCTTTTGCACCCACAGAAATCTTTGGGCATCAAGATTGCCAGTGGGCTTTGTGGTGCTGCATTCTCTGATTTCATGCAATAACATTGTCGCAGTGTTGTGTTTGGGGTACCACAGTGATATTTGAAAACTTTCTGGATAAAATTATGTAGCATCAGAACAGTGGTTCATTTTTATGAATTATTTTGGAGGGCTCAGATCATGAAAACAGAAATAGCAGACAGTGCAATTCAATTTTGTTTTGCCATCACTTATTTGTTGTTATTGACATCTTGAGCTAATTCCACTGCTCTCAAGCAGCACATCATGCTACAAAAACACCTGGGTCCACATCCAGTGTGGAGCTAGGCTCTATGTGCTCTAAGAATGCAGGTAGCTGGTAAATCTCTTGCTGTAGGATGTAGGACTTAACACTCCACATCATCCCTGCCAGGTAATTTGTGCACTGGCATGTAGCAGCAGTTAAATGAAAAGTCTTTAAGCGATCCTCTAGAGTTGAAGGTGAAGCACCTGTTGCACAGGAGGCAAAGCTGAGAAATGAAAAATAAAAATGTCACTGCAGAACATGTAGATGAAATCCATAATTATTTCTATTTTAAGAAGTGCTACAGGAAAATCCTGCTGGGGGAATAAGGAGGATGATATTTCATCAGAAGCTGGGCATATGTTTTTTATTTCCGAGAATAGAAGTTATCCTTATTTGATATTATATATCATGTCTTTTTTAAAGATTGTACATTGATACACTAAACATTGTTTGCAGGATTCTGAAAACCCCTTATTGCTGCCATGCATGGATTATTTTGTCTCTTCTGGTATGTTGGCATGTTTGGGGACAAACATGGAAACCATACCCAGAAAAGACTCATCAGGACAAAACAGCAGAGTAGACAAAGGGAGAAACAGCCTCAGACACTTCTGGAAAAAGCAAGACTTGCAGTACCATTCTAATGTAAAACAGAGTGGAATTGGGGAATTTTAAGTCAAATGATATGAAACTGAAAATTGTTGTCATTTTCCATTAAAAAAAATAATGAAAATTTCTGGCTGTACGAATTGATTTGATTCTTTATTATTTGTCTGAGATATGAAAAACCTACATATAAGCATTTTATAGGTGATTCTTCTTCTCAGGTATGAGTCCATTACCTTTATAGTTTGAGTTAATTAGTGTTTCCAGACAACTAAATACTTTCCCAAACATTTTTTGATCAGTCATAACTATACTAAGAAAGGTAAGCAGTCTGTGTTTTATGAAGGGAATTTCCAGGCAAAGACAGATTTCTGAGTTATGTTCATGTCGTGGTCACCCTTGGCAGCTAAAATAGTCAATAAAAGGTGGGACAACTCTGCTTTGGACCTCTCTGAGTGCTCAGGGCCAGGGTGGCACAAAACTACACCTGCTTCTGCTTTGGTCCTTCCTTTACCGAGATCTGATGTTCTGAACTTATGCATATTCTTTTTCTTCCTGTGGTGAGAGATCTTGTACTCCTGGCCCATATAAACCTGAAAAATTATGCATCCTTTCTTAAAAGCAAAAGTATGAACTGAGGTAGTATGAAATGCAGAAGGCATTTACTGTGATTTCCAGAGTACCTATCAGTGAACTGGGAGAAAAAAAAAGAGAAATTTTAAACTTATACCCGTAATGAACTAGCAAATAACAATTTTCTCTAGCCTAAATAATAGTGGATGTACATAAAACTGAGAGTTTGCAGGACCTTTACACTTGTTTGCACAAAATAAATGGGTTAATAAACGGGTTTTGGACAGTACAATTTTGCTGGCACCTGGAACTTCCCCGACAGACTATCACGTTATTCTAAGAGTAACAAGTGGAAAGTCATGTGTGAGGTTGCCAAATGTGTCTCAGAAACGAAACTGTGTATTAACATCTACTGATTTCTCCTTATCTACCATATTAGTAATGTCTTCAAACATGAGATCCCTTGCCTGATTTTATGCTTCCCATCTTTAATCAAGCTGTGTCTTCCCAGCTGCTGTCCATCTTTAAGATAGTTTCTAGGGATGAGCTCTATTAAAATACAAAGTCTAAGGTAATGAATGAGGCT